>VYZQ01000967.1:0-25242 GCA_013400655.1 Mystacornis crossleyi
AAAAAAACCCACAAAAAAACACAGAGACTAGACAATACCACCCCTTCAAAGAATAACATCTAAACCCTGAACTTCCTCATTTAGATGCAATTTATCAATCCCATTTTCTTCCTGTTTTGAAGTTTTGTGAAGACATTTGCTTCTCCATCCCAGAAGAGTTCCTTCAATGCTCTTATTCTGAGTGTTTGCCTCTTCAAGTGTTGTCTGTAGCATGACATCCAGAAAAGCTGAGAAAGGCTTTTGCAAATATCTCACTGCTATTTTTCCTCTCAGCTCACCCCTCCATCCCAAGCGGAGCATTGCTGCACTCTCAAAAGCCCTCTTTCTTGCTTTGGAGAGCATCAGACTCACGTGAAGTCTTGCAGAATAACTCTTGCAGGCCTGAATGGTACTTCAACATTCTTGTGTTGCATCACTTTCCAGTTGAGAATATTCTCAACATCTCCTTTCTTCACTAGGAACTCATCACAGTTACGGATCGCTGCTTCCAGGAGGATTCGAATGGAAAATGGCAGGCGAGCTGCATGGGTAGGAAGCAAGAAACAAATTCAGTTTTTACATAAGAGCGTATGTCAGCAAGTGCAGAGTTCCATGCCTCAGGCAGACAAGTCCTCAAGTGCTGTCCCCATATTCTCACAAGGCTTTTCCCCAAATTATCAAAGCGCCTTTTCCAGCCTCCAGCTTTGCCAGGAGGTCAGTACTAACTGACCTGTTCCACTCGATGCTTTGAGCACGCTTATTATCTCAGCTCCTGTGACACAGGAGACATCTTTGCTGAGAGAGACTTCTCCACAGCTTTTCCATCCTCCACAGCAAGGTTACCCTGAAAACATGTTGTGCTTGCCTTGATTTACTGCAGTTTGCTCTCACTCTTGTCACTGAACACAGACATATACATGTACTAGAAAAAGTTTTTTACTAACATGTTGGAAAACACAGCTTTAGTGTTTTATGCAGTCCCTTCATCTCAAGAGATGGAAAATGAAACTGAATGAAAGTCAGACTGTGCATCTAATAATCTTCTCTTACTTCAAATTAGAAATATTTACAGAAGAGGACACAAAATACTATTGGAGTCCTAACAGCTCTACTGCAAGCAATGGGTATGAAGAAAAAACCCAAACATGTCTCAGTCCTTCCTCCACTTTAATAACAGTTGTTTGATTGCCTCTCTGAATATTTAAATTTTAAATTTTTTTGAGAAGTTTATTTCAACTTTCTACACAGGGTTAGTCCCCAAGACATAAAAGTCACTTAATCACAGTGAGATCTTATTAGCGCTATTGTGAAAAAAAAAAAACACCTATTATTCAGGACACAGTAATTCAGAATAATTTGGTTTGGTTGTTGTTGGGGGTATTGTTTTGGGGGATTTTGTTTCTTTGGGAGTTTTGGGAGTTATTGTTACTGTTGTTTTGGGGTTTTTTAGAATCTTCTCTGCCCTTTCCTGATAAGCTACTCCCTTTTTATGCTGGATAATGAGAATTGCATCCTTTTTTCTTTAAAGAATCTGGAGGTTATCACTCTAGGAATCCTGGAATGGATCAACTGGTAACACCATATGTGTATTTGTCTATTCCTCAAGACTCTTCTCTGCTTTTCACGCACCAAGACTGACATTAGTTGACTTCTCACTCATTTGAGCCTGTAATGGATATGCGTTGCCAACCTTCAGAGAAAATGTTCCTCCTCTTGTTCCCTCAATTCCCCTTAATAACCTGTTTCTGTTTTGAAATGCCAAAAACACCCACCATTGACAATTCTAAGCTACAGATACTCACTTTCTAAGTCAATGGCACAGACACTAAGATTTTTACCAGTACCACTGAAAGATTTGGGAAATGTCAGAGGAACTAGGAAAATGCCTCCTCAGAAAGGATTCTCTAGCCACTACCGTTTTTAAAGCTGAAAAATATTTCTGATTGGTTCAGTTATATATATCAGTGTTAGAGCCTTTCCAGCCTTTCAAGATAGCTTAGCAGTATGTAATAAAACTTGTGCTCTTAGTTTTGGCTAGCTCTACTCACCCACTCACGAAGAGTAAGACTGCTGTGTGCACAGTATGCTGAGAAAATACTACTGTGATCTAGCCAATATTTCTGAAGTTTTAAATTTCAAGAATTAGATTTTGGTAAAATTTTGTTTTCAAGATCCCCCTTTTGAATCCATAGTTCTCTCCAGAGACCAAGTATCATTCAATGTGTCAATGTCTGTTCAGGTTCTGTTTATCAAAATTAACAAAATGCTTCCCTTATATGTTGTCAACGTACCATATCTCACATCTTCCAATTTGCTCAGATTAAAGAACTTCTTCAGAGGCTGTTTCGGGTCCAGTGGCTCCACAATATGTACGAAAGGGTTGCTCATGGTTGTTGAAGACAATTAGTGTTCCTAAACCAAAAGAAAAATCAAAGACATTTTCATGACATCTGTCCTGCATAAAAAGTACACATCCCACAGTCTGCAGTGTATCTGTCCCACACACAAAGGCCTGGAACAGAGAAAAAGTCACTAATTCCCTTTCCACCACAAATCTACTTGTAACACATCCTCAGAGATAAAAGGTCTGAAGGAGCATCTTGAAACACAAGAGTATTGTGAAAAATATGGATACACCACATAGTTTAGAATCACAGAATCTTAAAACTCGGAAACAACCTCTAAGATCATCGAGTCCAACTGTTAACTGAGCATCACTGTATCCACCACTAAACCATGTCCTCAAGTGCCACAGTCACACACCTTTTGATGGTGAATCCATCACTTCCCTGGGCAGCCTATTCCAATGACTGGAATAAATTTTTCCTAATATCAGACATAAACCTCCCCTGATGGAGCTTGAGAACATGTCCTCTCATCCTGTCACTAGCTGCCTCGGGGAAGAGACTGACCTTACCCAGCTACACCCTACTTCCAGGGAGTTGTAGAGAGTGGTAAGGTCTACCCTGACCTTCCTTTTCTCCAGGCTAAACCCCAGCTCCCTCAGCCACTCTGTACAGAACCTGTGCTCCAGCCGCTTCACCATCCTGGTTGCCCTTCTCTGGACACAATCTCATTAAGAAAGTTCAATGTCTTCATTATTCTCTTCTTTATGCTGTTTTTAGACAGTCATTTGTGCCTCTGTGATTCATCAACCACCATGACAACACAGTCCCATTTCTTAAGTGCGTTGCGGTTTAACCCTAGGCAGCAACTAAGCACCCTGCAACCACTCCCTCACTTCTTGCTGGTGGGATCAGGAAGAGAATCAGGGCAGCAAATTTGAAAAAACTCATGGGTTGAGACAGAGATGATTTGACAGTTAAAGCTAAAGCTGGACCTGCAAGCAAAGCAACACAAGGAATTCATCCACTTCTTCCATGGGCAGGCAGGTGTTCAGCCACCTTCAGGACAGCAGTGCCCCATCATGCCTCACGGTGACTTGGGAAGACGAACACTGTAACTCTGAACATCTCCCTTCTCTTCACAACTTTATATGCTGAGCATAATGCCATATGCTGTGGGATATCCCTTGGGTCAGCTGGGGTCAGTTGTCCTGGCTGTGTCCCCTCCCAGCTCCTTGCACACCCCCAGTCTCCTCGCTGGTGGGGTGGGTGAGAAGCAGCAAAGGCCTTGGCCCTGTGTAAGCCCTGCTCAGCAGTAATGAAAATATCCCCCTATTATCAACCCTGTTTGCAGCACAAATCAAAAACATAGCCCCATACTAGCTATTAGGAACAAAATTAATTGTATCCCAGCCAAAACCAGCAGAAGTGGCGTTGACCTAAAGCTAAACAGACAGACATTTGCATTCAAAATGAAAAACAATTAAACCAAAACAGAAAACAGTATTGTTTTGAGACAGAAAGTATTATAGACTAAGATTACAAATGCTACCAGAGACAAAAAAAACCTCCTAATTTCAGAAAGGTTTGTTAGGGTCACCACCAAAAAGAAAATTTACATAGGCTCTACAGTAAACATCATTTTAGTCTGAGATATTTTCTGTCTTTGTTGTTGCTTACTGATTTACTGGGTTTTGTGGCTTAATGGTTTGCTGCATTCCTCTGGGACCTAGACTTTTAGGGTTCACATACAAAAGTTAAAGGACCCTGAGATATTCCCCATGTCAAGGCCAACTAGCGAGAGGGGCGTAAATTCCAGAATAGAAATCTCTCCTAATAAATTCCACTACAGAAAATAAATTAAAATCCCACTATAGAAATATCTCTTTATCTCCAGAAAAGGTTAACTGCCTGCAAACTACCTAATGGAACACTTCCTAGGACACACTGAAGACCTGAACTCTGCCCAAGTCTCTTCTGGAAGCATTGGCTCAGGCCAACACATGCCAAGGATCAAGCTAACAATTTAACAGTGAGAACAATTCTCTTGCAGTGCCTGGCAACATTCCCAGTCACGATTAAAATTTTTTTAGAACAGAGATACTCAGAGGCCTGATTTCCAGATCTGTTGACGTTTTCCCAGAACACTGTTCCTGTCTTCATTCAAGTAACATTATTTTCTCTTGCCCCAGTTTTTCAAACAAAAAAACTCACAAGGCATGAGACACACATGGCAGGCCTTGGAGACTAATGCAAAGCGATGCACAAAGTCCAGTATTTGTTAAACACTGACAAAGTAAGGCTAAAGAATTAATCAATTTATCTCACCTGCCAGTTTCATTGAATGTTCAGGAAATACTACTATGTGGAATACATTTATGGGGGATTTTTAAAGTATTCCAGTATTTTCAAAATTCAAAATTCATGTATTTTGATTGACAACCAAGAAGAAATAGTAGAAATGGTGACAAAGGAAGGTCCAGGGTGTAAAGCAGCAAGGAAATGTAAAAGAAAGAAAAATTTCCAGAATTCTTTCAAAGAAAACAATGGATATTTCTAGATAAAAAGCTGAATATCCAAGGAAGATGGAAAGTTGGCAAATGAACAGACTGCAAGCACACACACAACCTCAAATGTATCACCTCTCACATTCCCATCCACAAGTCATTTTCCGAAACTCCTCTTCCCAGCTTTGCAGAGAGTCATCCTCCTGTACACAAGCCCCTAAAGTTTTAGGTGTCATCATCTTTAACCATCATGAACTACTAGCTATTCCCCTAAGCAAACTCTGTACTTCTACGACTGAGCATGATACAAATGAATTTCTTCCTTCCTCTTCTTGCCAGCAATCCTCTCAATCCCTGTTGAGATTTACTTTTTGCATTCCATAATGAGAACTTTATTTAATGCATATCCATTTCTCATGGGAAAGTCTAAGAGCAGCTGTAGATAGAAAATATTCTGACATCCCCTGACAGATAAAGCAGATCATTAATTTGATATGACCATGAGTCCACTGTACTCAGTTCACATATTCTCATCCAAGTAAAAACTGCAGCTCAAACGTTTTCCATCCAAGCCTATGTCTTGGCAAATCACAGCAGAAATTCAAGATGTTATGACAGATTATCTACACGTTAACACTACTCTACCAGACATCACCCTCTTCCCTGAACAGAGTTTTTTTAGTTCACAGTATGAAATGCTTCAGTACTAATCTCATCTCATCAATGAGTTGAACAAACCAAACTGTGGGCTGACCAAGGCCTAATCACAAGTTCTTTTCATCTGCCTGGTCACACCGATATGAAGAACTCTGTTACAAACCTGGAAGCCATTCAGAAATACCTGAAAAGAGGTAAAATCTCTAGAAAAAAATAAGAACCAGCAGCATTGCTGTAGCAAATTTCACAGAGCCAGGGAAGCCTCAGTCATACCAACTACTGTTTCCACACAGTAAATTACAAACTGAGTGGCCACAGCACAGAACTCTAAACTAGTGATTGCCAAAAAGATGTCTGGGGGCAATACTCCGCACACTGAGTATACCAAAACATTTAAAGTAATCCTTGTGATAGATACAGGTTAACTTTTTGATTAACTTGATACAGGTTAACTTGTGATTGCAGCACAGAATATTTATTCATGTTTTTCAGGCACTGAAATGTAAATACGCAAACATAGGGAGTAGACATCTGTCTGCCTGGAACTGGTGCTGCACGCAGGGACACAGGCGTTGACCATGGCCAGTGCGTGACCACATCGATACCTGCTCAGACATACCAAAACAAGCACTTGATCAACCCAACAACCTTAAAACTGTTTGTGTGGAGATTACGTAAGAAATTGTGGATTAGTCAAATCTGAAAATACAGAATAGGATTTAAAAAGGAGCACCATATTACTGACACAGACCCACAGAATATTATGAGTTGGAAGGGACCCACAAGGATCACCAAGTCCAAGTGGCTGGCCCATATGGGTTCTAATCCACAACCTTGGCATTATTTGTACCGTGCTCTGACCGAGGGAGCTAATCTCAGGGTACTGGAACCTTCTTAAAGGGTTGCATGACTTGTATGAAATGTACCAGACAAACAACAGCTTTATTTTAGCCCTTCCTTAGCACCTACTATTAAAATTCTGAGAACACACACAATTTGGCCCACACTTACGCTGATCCTCTTTAAATCTGAATGCCGTAACTATCAATATTGCTTTCAAATCACCTTGTTACACCAGTGCAGTAGCTTATTAATGTGCCAGCACATTCAATATCTTGTTAGACTACACCTCAATTCACTCAGACTGCATATCAGCTCACCACAGAAAGCCTGATTTCTGATTTTTCTCTCTCCCCCAGAGAAACAGAACTGCAGAAAGATTGTAACCATAAGTACTGGGAGGGGCAAATTTATTTGGATAAGGCCATAACTTTTCAAATATAAAGAAAGGAAGCTGTTTTTTGCAAATGCAACATCTTGCCCTTTAGAGAATGAACCCTTTGCCACAACAGATGTCTCTTGCTGTTTTTATCCCTATATACGACACAGGACAGTTCAAATTTCTCTGGAAACACAAGTTTTACAATGTGATGCTCTAAAAAAGCTTTTGAACAAACAAAATCCTAGTACAACAACATTCCTCACTTCATCTGTATTGAGTGTGCCAGCAAACTCAGCTTTTACCATGAGATCTCAGATGTTTACTAGCACCAAAAGATCACTGCAAAGATGCCTACAGGCTGTACTGTCTGTGGGGATCTCTGTGGTGTCCTGAAGGCTACACCATTTGATGATCATGACGTAAGAAACATGCACAAGTCCAAGGGGACAGAAGGAAAAAGGTGTCTGTCCATCCTCTCTCCTTGCCTTCTCTTATTAGTTAATCAGCTAAATCAGATATATTCAAAGCATATTAAAGTCTCATGTGGATCTCCACAAAAAGGATTTCAGTAAGTAACTTAAAATTTTTTCTTTTTTTAAAAAAAGAACATTCATGGGAGACTTCAACATAAGCTGCATGGGTGCTTTCAAATCTTCAGCTGTTGTAACTTTCCTGGGTATCTAACACAAACACAGTACTAGCCACATCAAAACAACATTGACTGGAAAAGGACTTAGCTCAATTTAAAGCACATTCTTGATTGACCGTGACTCCTCAACTCTACTTCAGACCCCTTTAAAAACAGTTGCATAACTTGGAACAATGACTACAAATAAATTTTACTGAAATTAATGGAATTGAGAAAACATCGTAATATAGCCCATAATTTTTCATCTGCAGAAATTATCTCATGAAGATCATAGAGAGGGAAAAACTGTACTTAGCTTCTCACTATATCTGAGAAAAAGTCTGAAAACTGTTCTAGACATCACTTTATAACACACTATTCTACTCTCATTAGAGTTGACTGCGAAACAGAATACAGCTAGTCAGACTAAAAGCAGCAATCTCTTTCACATCACAAAAAAAAGATTAAATAGCACAGCTGCACTTATACTCACTGGCTGTAAACAGATCCATACTATCAACAGTATTTTTGGTTTGGGTTTTTTTAGGGATATCAGAGTATGCCACTCATCTCTCACCATTCAGAAAAAGAGAAAACTGTAGAACACAGAGTATTTTCCTGCTAAGATACATGCTGACTGTAAATCATGCTCTTTCTGTAGTACATGACACAAACTTTTACAAAAGACTCATGATTAGTAATAATCACATTTATTACAGAAGTGCCTGAGGACACTCTGAGGACACAAACCAAGGACCCAGATTATTTTGTTTGACATGCAGAAAGGAAAAAAGGCTCTGCATGAGACAACTTCTGTCTAAGTTTCAGGCCATAAAATAGGAACAAAACAGCCATGGTTACGCAGCATTTTAGTACAGATATATATATAATCTCACTTGGAGAAAAGGAGTATGTTTCCACAATTGTTTTTTCTATTCCATCTTTGGTTTCTTAGTTGCTGTCTTCCCAATTATGAAAGGGTGCCTACATTATTAATAATAAGAGGTTAATTTTAGACATCTCTTCATAAAACTAAAAATGCAGTATCTTAACTAAAACAGATTTCAAGTAGTAAATGTTCTTTTTCCTGAAATATGGGTAAATTCATGGCCACCACTGGGAAGCACACACTCAGCAAAGAAGCAGTTTAATTTGAACATTTTACCAGACTCTAGAAATGCTGAAAAAGATTACACTCAAGCAAAGCAAAGATGCTATTTTATCAGCCATCAAGAAAAACAGGAAGGCTCAGACTTGCTGGTACTTGCAGGACATTTGTGAAGAAACGTGACGAAATACGATGTTTCTGTGATGAAACTTCCAACTGAAAACTGGGAAAAGAAGAGGTGAGCTGGCAGGACCACCATGATAAAAGTCCTTGCCTGGCCATAAGGCAGGACATAGGCAATATTCATGGCCTTGCTTGAAAAAAAGGTAACATTTTCCATCCTTGCTTAATCTTATCTTACCACTTTCCATTGCAATTATCACTCCTACTCCCACAAGTTATTTCGCTTGGATTTGTCCACTCAAATGACTGCCATTGTATGTATCTGTACTTAACCGCCAAATTCGCAACAAGCACCTCCAAATAGCAAAAGCAAGAAACAAAAAATCTAACTTGAGCTGCAGCAGGGCAGCAGGCTACTGAGTTATAAATTCTTCACAATATTGAGCATGCACTTCATGACATTACTGGCAGTTATGTATAGCTGAACAACACTTCTTTAATTAAGGGCTATTGCTCAATTCCCCTCAGCCTCTAAAACTTACACAGCTCTTCACATTCTACTCAGCAACGGGCCCTCATTAGATATGTGGATGACTACTACCAGTTTACCTAAGTTATAGATGGTATAGCCACGAATAAAGATCTCTACGCAGGTCCAGCAGGTAGGAACTTCCATCACATTGGAATTACAGCGTGTTCTGTGCATGCCTACCTTGCCTGAAAACCAAGGAAGGAAGAATACCCATGTCAAGCATGTTGACAGAAGTCTGCATTTTTGATATGGAAAGGCAACCTCTTCAGTATCAGTCAGATGTTTAAAGTAGTAAAACTTTGCTAAGTAAATCCACCCATAATTCAAATCAGTTTAGAAATAAAACGCTAAAAATATATATTTTTTTTAAGTTTAAATATCCAAGTTCCCTAAGAAAAATGTTTTTGCTACCTTAGGTAAATGGAAGGACAGATAGAGATGACCAGACACACAACAACACAACAACAAAAAACCCCACCTACCCACCAAAACATGGCAAAAACCTAACCAACCAAACAAAAAGCAAAAAAACCTTAGGCCCACACATGCCCCCAGCATTTGGATAGACTTCAACACCAGAAGTAAAACAAGCGGAGTCTTGTTTTATAAAAATATAAAATGCTATAATTACTTTTGGATGTACAAAGAACAGATGAGTGCAATTACTGTTGCAATAACACAGGCTTCTTGTTTTGATTTAGAAAAGATCTTATTATTTAACTCTTACCCTACCTGTGGCAGATAAGGCCACTACGTAACAAGTACACACCCTTACACTGTTGCTAACAGCGAGGAGATTTCAGTGGTTAAAGAGACTGAAGAAAACAATCTTTGTGTTTCTTCATTACACAGGAAAGTCCATCATTACATATAGATCCTTAAAGAGAAGTCTACTAACAATTTGATGACTGAGCAACTATTCTGACAGTAGAAACTACACCAGTATTCCACACTAGAAAAAATACAGTAATACAAAAAGAAGGGTTTTTTAAACAATCTCTAGGCAAACTTTCAGGGAGCCCATTTCAACTTTAATGCTCAAGAGAAACACTGTATTGGAACAACAGAGCTTTGGATTGCAGACTTTCCTGCTTGCTTCTGCTGGTTGAAACTTTTGACTGCAATGCTAAAATACTTATTTATTCAGATCCTAAACTACCAATGCACTCAACAGGTGGCTAATGCATATTCCTACAATATGTGTATTTCACAGGCTGTCATAAGTATTCTGACTATTTCACTTTGTTAGCAATGCTGTATTGCACGTATTGGAACTGAAAGTTTAGGTCAGAGATCAAGTTTGTGAAATCAAACATTTAGGTCTTAAAGTAACTCCAGATCCAAATGAGCTGGAAGTTTAGATGCATGCCAAGTTCCAAGACGTAAATTTTAAACTCCCTCAAGTCATTCCTACAGAAAGCCAAATGCTACCTCCTCTCTCACTTCAACACAGTTATTGTGCACTTACAGCTTAGAGGGACAGTCAAAACACTTCTTTCATATAGATCTCACCAGCTTTTGGTAACCCAAGCAAGCACTCAGAGGTAGTGCACTCTCATGTGCTCTCAGACAGCCTCGGAGATGCGATCTAGTCTTAACAAAATCCACATCATAATTAAGCAGGTGTAAGTGTTAAGGGAATGCTTTGTCAGCACACTCATCACTGAGTGTCCCTGTTAAAAGCAGAGACTAATTTTCCTTTTTTGCTACAGCAAAATGAGCAGTGTTATGCCTGAGAATAAAGGGAAGCTTATCTGGAGACTACCAAACACTGAAAAATGAAGTGTTGACATTTTCTTCCCACCTCCTGAAAGAGCAACTCTGAACTTTAACCTACTTCCTACGTCTATAAAAACTTGCTGCTTTTTTACCCTATGCTTGTACTCCTAGACTCTTCATTAACAAATATGCAGCTTGGACCAGTTTTAACAAAGAACTAGCTTTCAGTGTTAGGAAAAAAACCCAAAACCAACATGGAAGCACTGCAAGAAGTGTGGAATACAGAGGGTGCATACAAAGATTTGGTCTGAGATTTTGGTTCAATTTCAGAAGGCAGGATTAAAAGACATCTCAGCATTGTTCTGTTAGTTCGAAAAGACTCCTGCGAAGGGCAAAGAAACACAGCAGAGGTGCATGGGAAAAGCAAACAAAATGAGAGTATTGTGAATCAGCTCCATACTCATGCCATTACCATTTTACCAGCTCTATAAACTGCTCTCTCTGCACCTCTAAAACTCCTTTTCTGCAACTTGAAATCTGAACTGTTTCAGAGCTACCAGAGACACGTAGGTGGAAGGATTCCTTTCAGGATGAAGAACTGATGAGAGGATTACTACTGTTGTGAAATAATCTGACACTGCGGGGGGAACATCCTAACTTTTTACACCATTTTGAGACAAATCCTGAATTTGTGGTCTTGAAATAAGGATAATTTTCTCACACCAAAAACTGCTGCCTACAATCTCAACAGCTATTCAACTACTCATGTAGATGAATCCAGCTTTCAAGCACCCACAGCTTCAGTCTGTAAGCAGAACAAGTGTGTGTCTGATACAACTTCATGAACTCGAATTAGCAGAGTTTAGTGGCCAAGCTCCCTGGGGAGGCAAATTAAGTTTCACTGGACATTTTAAAATCAACTTTTTCATAACAGTTTTTACACAGAAAGGGTATGCAAAAAAACCCCCAAACAACCAAAATTAACAACCGCTTTACAAGCACCTGGAATCCTGACCCTACAGCTGTAGGATGTCCCAATTCTTCCAAGGAGGTGCCAAATACCTAGAGGAAATCTTCTGAATTAACCAATCCCTAAGGCAGCACTGAAGGCAAAAACCCTGAAAAAAATTTATCTCCTTTTCACATAAACAGAGCAGACTGGAAATTAAGATTCCTCTCTACCTTCTCTATATTTCAAGACACAAAGGGACCACTCTTCAATTCATATCTTTCTGCTCAGCTTAAGTGACTGCTACTCCAAGGAGGGAGCAAATTTCCAGCTCTTACATGGTCAAATTCTGCAGTGAGAGTCTACGCTGGAAAACACTAGCAAAAGATATTTGCTCCATTTCTTACTATGCAAATATTATTTCTTTTCTAATTTTCTGCCTTCTTCTTGGCTCTTCCACCATTACTATAAAAACTTCACCAAATAGTATCAAAGTTGGAGTGTATTATTCTCTGGCCAAAGACAACCAGAGAGAAAGAAAGGTGCTAATTTACAAATGTGGTATGACAAAAATCTGCAGTTTGAAAGCCCTACAGTCTTTTCAATTCAGCAACAGTCTGCATGATGTACTCTGTAAAGCACTGCTAAGTGATCAGACTTCTTTTTATGTGGAAAGCTCCTCCAGGAATCTCCTCTATCTTATAAAGGCTGAGATGAATAAAGTATTGATAATTTTCCAAATAACTCTTCACACACACCACAGATCCTGGAAGGCACAAGACTCAGCTGCACTTCCTACTCTATGCCCATCACACACCTCTTACTTTCTTTGAAGCAGTAACAATCCCCAGAAGTTTATAGGACATTCTGATGAAGTACAATTGCTTTTAAGCAAAGCATTACTAAATAAACATTCCAGTGTTAATATTTCTCTAGGGTGGTCTTCCTTTACTTCGGTTTTGTGGATTGATAAAGCCAGTCTGAACAATAGCAACAGCACTGAGTGCTCAGAGATATTAATTCAATTCCAATTGTTTGGAGAGATAATCCTCTGTTTTAGACCAAGTTTCCTGCTGATACTAAAAAATACTGAAGTCCAGACCTCTCTGTCTTCCCCTTTATCCCCCTCCCCCCACCTTCACTAGCTTTAGAGGTGGAAACTAAATATCAAAGTACAACCTCAAGTTAAAAAATAAATGGGAACTATGGTGGTGTTATGAAACATGGAAATGTGTTGAGCACAAGCAGGGACCAATCCAAACATATACCTGATCCAGATACTGAGACTGGACATCTCCACAGCCACAGTCCTAAGTCAAGTTAAATCAGAAGGCAAATACCCGTGTCTGCGCTACGACCTCCACGACTGTTACAGAACACCTGCATCTGCTGTCTGTGCCATGAACGGGAAACAGATTATTTTGTCACACAAAATTATTAAAACCTGACACTTTATAGGCATCACCCTCCAATTCTTTTCTTCCATCCTTTCCTTGTCCCACTTATGTTGCAGATCTACTGACCTTTTTTTTGCAACACAGAGGAGTTGCTGTGTGCTTGATATGTACACTTTGCACTATCCTCTACTATTTAGATATTACTGAAATACCAATAGACAAGGCTCGAGTAATTTTCCAGGAGGAAAATTAATGTTAAAGCTTCACCTAGATGAGGACAGGGTAGCGTAACTTCTCTTCCACGCCCGCTCTTCTCGAGCTAACCCACTCCTCTTTCTCCACTCTGCAAAAGCCGCCCCTGTACCCGCTGTGAGCTGGCCCCAAGCCGAATGCTGGAGAGACCCGACTTCGCCAGCCAGGGCCCGGAGCCGCGGCGGGGGCCGCACAGCCCGCCACTGCGGCTGCTGCCGCTACTACGAGGTGGTGCCTCTCCGGGGCTTCTCCGCCAGAGCCGCCTTCCCTCCGCAGCATCCAACGGCCCTTTCCAGCCCCCACCGCGGGAGCCGGGGCCGGGAGACGACAGGATCCGCCGTCCCGCTGCCGGGCCCTACCAGCCGCCGGTCCCCGCCCTCCGCCCGGGCCCGCACCCGTCCCAGGTCCGCCCGGAGGGTTGCCCCTCCACCCCGCCACCTTCCCCGCGGCCGCCAGGAATGGGCACGCCGCGGCGGGGGAAGCGGCTCCTAGGCACCCGAGCCGCCGGCGCCGGGCGGGAGAGAAGCGGCGCGGCGGGGGCCCGGACTCACCGGGGAGCGAGGAGCACAGACCGCCGCCGCCGCTCGCCGTCAGGGGCCGCCGGGCGCAGAGAGAGGGAAGGGGCGGTGGCGGGCGGACTCCGCCCCGCGCCCCAAGGCCGGAGCGGCGGTGGGATGGCCGCCAGCCGCCCGAGCGGGAGGCGGGAAGGGAGGGAGGGAGGGAGGGAGGACGGACGGACGACGGACGACGGACGAACGAACGAGCGAGCGAGGGAGCGAGCGAGCGAGAGAGAGGATGGGCAGTCGGGCGGCGGGTGGGCTTGCCCTTCCTGCCTGCAACCCTGGCTCCACAAAGAGCCGCTGCTTTCCTGGGCCAGCCCCTTTCCCTGGATGGGGGAGGAGGAGAGGGAGCGTCGTGAGTGTGGAGGGGTGGGTAGGAGGGCGGTACCGAGGTCAAGGCCAGATGTGCTGCGGGCAGAGCCATCAGAGAGACGGGCAGTGTGACATGGCAGCGGGGTGTGGGCTGTGATGTGCCTTGTGCTGGCCGTAAGTGCGCCACGTGCTCCCAGCCCGAGCGCTTGCTTAGCTTCGGAGGAATCCAGAGGTGCTGTCAGTGAAGCCAGGGCCCGGAAGCAAACAGGTGTCTCTCCGATCACCCCCTGGCACACAGGACTGCATCCTCATCCTTGTCGTAGTGCAATGAGTGGGAAGTCCTGTCGTTTCTCTTGGCAGGGGAAGAACCTGGCTATTGGCAGAAACAACCTGTTACTTACAAGCTGGTCAAGATCAATATCATGACGTCAATATTAAAGAACAATATCAGAGTACAGGACATCCTAGAGGACATAATTTACATCACCCCCACAGCTGAGTGCTGTGGAGAGTTTATCAGTGTCCAGCAGATTCCCAGTAGAACAATATACGGTTTGGGCATCAATAATGTTGAGGAATGCATTCAGTGCTGGTAGTCAGCGTGCAGCTGCAGTGGGAGCTGCAGGTTGAGCTCTGGATAACAGGAGCCAGAAGTAAGAGGCCAGGAACTGGCGCTGACCCAACAAAGGATGCAGAATCCTGTGGCCCACCCAGGTGAGCAGCCACTGAGAGACATAGCAGGAGCCAGTGGTTCAGCTGGAAGACCCCCGACTGTCAGGGTATAAAAGGCCAGGTTTTGCTTAGCTCAGGGTCCCTCTCCAGAGACACCAGCTTGAGCTGCTACTTTGTCATTGCATGATGATTAAACCATTGTAAGAATCCAGAAGTCTGAGACTGTCATGAGAAACCTGGGGTCCAGCCCATAAGGAAACCTGGTCTGACTGGGTGACAGTGGGTGTGTAGGGAGTCAAATAGGGCACCCATCAGTTCACTGGAGCCACCCATTGTAAAGTGACCTCTGTTCCAGCTCACATGGTCTGAGTGTGCCTGCCAGAGTGGTTCCTGGATGGTCAGACAGGAAACCTTCCTTAACAAGTAAACTAAAAAAATATCTAATTCCAGGAAAATAATTGTATACATAGTAAAGCGGAGCTGCGTGGAAGGAATGTAAATATTCTGCAAGTCTTGGAAAGCACTTGCTAGGAGGCATGCTAACCACTGAGAGCTGGAGTAAAACAAGACCTGTAATGTTTTGGGTTTACCTGAAGAAAGCTCAGGCTAAGAGCAAATTGAGTTACTTGCTGGCTTTGCTGCAGAGGAGCAAGCCTCAGCTGAGTGAAAATGGAAGTGCTTAGCTCTACTCGTAAAGAAGGATGAAATAGAAAATGCCCATGATGTCTCAACTGGTTGTTTGCGGACTGGATTCCTGCACACTGACCTGTGCTGACAGATTCTCCTGCCTACATACACTGCTCAGCTGGAACTCTCAGACCAGGAGAAGTCAGTGGGAAGGACCCCAAGATCTAGCAAACAAGATACTTTGACTAAATACAGAAATCCTAGCTTTGGCACACCTGCTACAGATTTCACTGGAACAGTTAAGGCTTCTAGGGACCCTCTGTAGTGTTGCTGTGGGGTTCCAGCAACCTTTCCGGAGTCAGAAATGCCCATGGAAATAATCAAGGAACGATATTTGCGTGGATGTTTATCGATATTTTATTGTCCCAGCCACCTCACTGGGGGCTCAAATGCAGACTGAAGACTCATGGGAGAACCACGGTTCTCAGGGCCGGGGGCAACATGAATGAGCAATAGGAACAGGACTTAGGTACATGTGACCAGAGAGCAGGGAGAACCCCCTATGTCCCAGGGCAGACTCCCACCCCCGGGCCCCTCCCCTCAGGGGGGAGCACCTCCACACTGTAGTTAAACCTGGTATTCTCTGACCTGATACCTCTAAATAGCCTGTAATCTACAACATACAGTACTTTTGAGTTATTGCTCAAAATCTCTTCCAGGTTGGCCTGTTTTCTGTTCAGCATAAATACCACATGGAGCAATTCACTTGCACTGAGTTCTTCTTTTAGAATTGTATTTGTTTTTAGAATATACAATTTGCTTTAACAAATGATTAACATGGAACTAGACATTAATTCATAATATTGTTTTTGAACCTTTGGCCAGAGAGATTCCTAAGACTGAGTTTGGCAGAACGTAGTTACGTTTGTAGTTTGGCTTTTGGCTCCTGAAGGTCAAAGCCCGTGTTTCTAAATGACACCACAAAACAGTAGATGATTCTGATGGTATGAAAAGGCAGAGAATTTCTAAAACCTCTTAGTGCTTTCCTTACAGCTTTAGATGTTTCATTATTTGATAGAAGTTTTATTTTTGTATATGTTTAATTAATAGTAATACAAGCATTTCAAATACGTTCCACTTTGTGAGATTACGTCCTGTAATGACTCTCTGGGTCACTTCCTTTAAAATTTAAAAAATTTAATGCTGTTGTTGTTGTTGTTGTTGTTTTTTCTAACAGAATGGACTTCCAAGTCCACGTGTATCACTAAGTTTTGAATCATGAACAAAATCCTTCATACCTAGATACCAAAGCAATTGCTGCAAAATCTGATTTACCTAAAATCGCTTGGACAAAAAGCAAAGACTAGTGAAAACAGCAGGTCAGTAACAGAAATGGGAAATCCATACATCAGCTCTGACTTTTCCCAGTGAGTATCTTTCTGTTCTGTGGAGAGGGAAGGCTCCTGAGGTTGATATGTAGAAGGGAAGATTTTATATTCCAGAAAGAGAGGCATATCTGCTTCAGTCTTTCCTGGTTCTGTGTAAGGACACAGAGGCCAGAACAGGATTGGAAGACAGGCTGTTCATTCAAGGGTTTATGGCAATGCTGTCTGAGTGTTATTGCTCGTGTTCCAGCATTTGAGTATTTGAGGCTGTCATTCTTCTCAGTGGGGCTGAATTTTCAATAATGTGTATTATTTAGCAGATAACTAAAAATATGTGGGTTTGCCTTTCTCCCGAGACTGTCAGGAGGTGAGAACTGTATTAGATCCATTGTTTGTAAGGAAGATGTTTACTGAAATGGGTTCTTGGGTTTAGGATGAGATCGCAAGGATGTCCAATGGTTTTCTTGGACAATCACGTGTTGTGCTAAATCAAGATTAAAGAAAATAATTTTCTGTTCTTGCAGTGAAGATGGATGCAAATGGGAGTAGCAATGCCTTTCATATTGCAGTCGTGTGCATCCTAGTGTTTTTAGGGTTTTTCATGAAATTATTTCACAGCAGATGAGGAACTATGTGTCAGTCCTTTCTCTTTTCTTTCTTACTGAAATCCATTTACAAGAAGCTTGGTCTAACATCAGATTCCCTCTGGAGTGTTCTTTGAGGTTATTCACCAATGTCCTAGAAGTCCAGGGAGCGTATCATATCTGTTTAATTCCTATCTGACTTCACTGTTTTGTCTCTAAACATATTTCACTCTTTCTGATCCTGTCAAGAAGTTACAAATACTTTGAATTCCCAAGAGACAGCTTTCAGCTTATTACATGCAATAGAGCCTTAATATACAGCAGTAGATTTCAGTGCTGTAGCAATCTTCCACGAAGGCTCAGCTGATCACTGAGGTTGCAGCAATCACAGGATTGCTGCAATCACGGGATTGCTGCAATCAGTCTCAAACTGGGCTAGTATAGGGCTGATGGGGAGGCAATAAACTTGAGCTGGCAGAGCTTTGGAGCTCTCATCAAAAAGAAGTGTCTGTATATGTCCTGCTTTTCCTGGCTCTCTGCAGTATAATGAAAAGGCCTGGTGAGGTTTACTCTGGTGTGCTGTGTCCCCATAAGCAGCACCTAAAGGTAAATCATTTAACAGACTATGTTCTACAGAGCATATGAATTTATATATTCATGTGAGTTCAACACTCAGTAAAAGTGTTTCACTCCAGGAAACCATCTGTGAATGAGTTGAAGAACTGGTGAGATGGTAGCTTGCAGGTTACAGCCTACAGCTTGTCCTGAGTACAGGAAAATACATTTGATGGCTCATGAAGGAGTTCATGCTGAGATTTCATTGTCAGTCATGATTGTTTTAAGCTGTTCAAACTGCCAGTGTGCAACAGGAGTACAAGTCTGAAAGTAGAGAGTTTGACAGCTCTTGGAAGATCTCTCAGAAATACCAGAGTGGATTCTGGTTATTGAACATAGTGAGGGCCTACTGCATCTCCCTCTTTAATTAGATGATTGTACATCCTCTAAAGGAAATTCTGTGGTTGTCATATTTTAATAAATATATTATAATTTGCTTCTGGTCTTAGCACTGGTTTACGTAATTGTCTTTCTTTAAATGAGTCTTCACAAATTGCAATAATGTTTATTAAACTTCGGTTTCAGTAGCAAAACAAAGATTTAAGTTCTGCCATCTACTGGTTAAACGGGGTTTAGCGGAGGCTCGTAGTCATTTCTGCCAGTGACTTGCATGCTGTTCTTAGTCCCGAGTAGAAACTCACACAAGTGTACTGCCACGTAGTAATACCGTTTTCTTGCAGAATAAAAACATTTTTTCGACTCTGCCACAGGAAATGAAGAAAAGAGGCTTGAGGATCGGACTATGTACCCAAAACTAAAGAATAAATTGAGACAAGTGAAACTCTTCACCGTCAGCACTGCACCTTCAGCACCAGACTATGTAATGCTTTTGGAGAATTTCTTCAGTAGATGATCTATGATCAGCTTATAGTTGCTGTATGGAGCATGAGAAAGAACAACTGTTTGCACCATAAGTGGAATGATTGTTCTTGTCCCTTTCAAGAGTAATAATATAACTTGCAGTAAATGCAGAAGTCTTTGTTGACCACCAGTGTATTTCCCCTCATATCTGGAATGGTGTAGAGGACTTTAACCTAGACTAGATTCCTGGGAATGCTCAACTGAAAACAACCCATATTCAAAACGCCCTTTAAACTTTTGGTTAATAGGCAATGTACAAGTAAGGATTTTTGCACTTTGCACACAGTAAGATTGGACTTGTGCTGTTCGGTTTGTGTTGCAGCTGCACTAAAACTCCCTCACTGAGCTCAGGACTCTGAGAGAACTTGTTATTCATCTGATACAGCAGGATGAAGTGGGGAGCAAACTAATGCAGAAAGTTGGTAGAAGAAACAAACTCTGGAGCCAGGCAATTTACCATCTATCATGTGGCTAGTCTAAGATACTGGTTTTCACTTTGCCACCGTACCTGCCCAAAGAACTTGCACACACACTCACTAACCCTCACCTAAGAGGCATCTGTTTCCTACTACATGGTTGCTTCGTGCATTTGGTGACTGGTAAACATAACAGCCTTGACCATTCACCACAGCGCTATCCTTGCATTCCCTGTACTGACTAGTAATTACTTGTATTTGCTCTGACATCTAGAACATTGTAAAAAGCAACTGGCACATTATAAAAAGCAATGGAAAACATGCTTTTTGAAAAGAGGTCCATATTTTATACTGCTTATACATACATGTTTTGTTCAAGGGCCATTAAAAATGCACAGAAGAGCAGTAGGAATTCCTTTGCTGCACTCTAATGGTAGACTGTTTTTCTGTATCATTTTACTTATTATGCCTGAACATGAGTGACTAACTGTTCTTAACTACTTTTCAGTGAAAAATTGGATATTGCCTATTTTTTCCAAAATGTTTGTACCGGTACTTTGCTCTTGGATTCCTCAATTTTCCTGAAGCAAATTAACATGCTGAATAAAACTAGCAGTCACAATTTAAGAGTATTCCACTTAGTTTCTTACAAGGCTTCCTGAACAGAGCAGATCAGATCATCAGATCCCTTATGATATGGCACAGTCAGGATAGATGTTTCCCTGACATATTTTCCTGCCTCTGAGGGCAGAGAGCAAATGCATCGTGAAGGACATGCCCTGACAGAGCTAAATTACATCTCACAAAAGTTGTCTTCTTTTCCTGTTTGCAAGTAGTTCGATTCTTTGCACACAAACACGGAACACAGGGATAACATAGTGAAGAAGACAGAGGCTGGTGGGCCTTTTAATCCCTTTTCTGAGCACAACATTGAGATGCCATGAGAGTGGGAAATCCTCTACTACTGCTCTGTGCGCAAATAGTACCTCCATTGTTAATCTCTCTTCAGTGAACAGACTGCCTCATTTACCAGAGATCTTAATGAAAAGCTGTGATTGTGCCAAGAGAAAGCTACCCAATGGGATCTCCTATGAAATCTTAGCTTGAATGTTACCAGGCTCTCAGTGCTTCATTTCCATCAGTGAAATCACATTCACCTCTTTTTCCCTAGTGCACTTCAGCACTCCAGTGCTTAGATGTCCATGATGTCAGTGGTCTGTGGTGGGAATCTGCACAATTCATGGCTTTTCTGTCCTGTAACCAGCCTGAAGGTGCATCCATGGGTTTGGGATGAGCTCTCAGCTTCTCTCCAGGCCCATCACAGCTTTGGTGCTGGTGGTGCAGGTGCCTGTTCCCATATTGTAATGCACAGATGTAGGATTGATGTTAACTTTGTGGTAGGGCCATTTTTCAGTTGGATGCTCATTTCCTTTGGCCTGTGGGGATTTTAAGGGTAGCAGCTTCTGTAAGAATAAGGGTCATTGCCACATTTCCATCCCTGCCTGACCCTCTGAAATGTCACACTGTTGCCCAAGCTATTGGCTGCCCTGCACACCTTGAAAATTTCTATCCATGACTGCCTGCTGATCCTGTCCAGTTATATCACAGAGCACACAAGCAGGTTTTTAATTTTTTTACTTGCAGTATGGGTTGGAAAACTCACATTCTTTCTGAAATCTTGAACTGAGATACACATTGTAAAGTTTTGTCTGTGTAACAAGGTGATACAGCAAGTCAACAGCCCAGCTGGGAGAATTGACGGCTCTGAATTGACAGCGGGGAACTGCTTTAATACCGAACTTGGATCTAACTTTAGGGTTGCTCCTGCTCTGAGCTTGAGAGTCCTCTCCTATTCCACATTATTCAGTGAAATCAACACTTACAAAACCAGTGCTTGCAGCAGCATTCACAGAAATTATCTTTTCATTAATCAACCATGGACTGCACTCAACAGAACCCATCTTAGTTAGAAACTTCATTATCGAGCAGAAGAAGGAAATGTAGTGGTAACCAGAAGTAAGTGGGACTTGGCACATAACAGACCAATTTTTATTGTTCGCCGGTAGAGAGACACTTTTGCTCCTCCTTCTATTTTCCTTATTGTGCAACACAGCAGCTCCAAGTCAGTACTTTCCTGGTCAGGGGGTATTTACTTCTGTTCAGCTGTACCAGAGGAGAACAGTGGTCCACTGGTGAGGGGCAGCTGGCCTTGAGCACAGCATTTCCATTACAAGGGACACCAAGGGTGCACAGAAGTACTGTTGAAGAACGCACTGCAGCCAGCATGATAGCATGCCGCTTAGCACCAGCCCAAATGCTGGTCCAAGAGAACACGGGGAGCCCTGCAGGTGTGGGGTGCCAGGTGCCTCTTCCCAGGGTGATACTGGCCTCATCCAGGGGAGGTTGAGGTCTGGCTGAGGTGCAGGGATCAGGTATAGGACTGCCTGGTGCAGAAGCTATGGGAGAAGACAGCACCCAACATAGCACCAGGAAGGATGAACAGGTGGGCAACAGGATCCCTCCAAGGATCCTTGTACAGAGGTAAGTGCTGGAGCCCTCTGCAGGAGTGCGGGACTCTGGCTGAGTGAACAGCACTTTGGTTCAGGCATCACCGACAGTCAGCCCTGCTGTGCACACCCAGAGAATTTTGCCAGGCCATTGCCTTCTCAGGAACAAAGGAGCCTAAACCACAGCTTACCAGGACATAACAGAATCATCCTAAACAGTACTAGACAAAACTAAACTGCTGTGGCTGTACTCCTGCGCCGAGGCAGGTTAACTACAAATCAACCACATTACACTACAGACATTTGTAGCCCCACCCTGAGACCACTGAGCTCTCCTGTACAGCAGTGGGTTGTAGTTGTTTAATTACATTATTATTTAATTATCATTCAATGATTGTTTCATTATAATTTTAAAATTATTTAATCGTCAATAAACCCCTTTAACTCCACTATGATGACTTATTTAAGATGACTTACTTACTTGTCTGCAACAGCTGCTTAAGAGGTGGGACAGCTATAAGGCTGTGCTGGACTCTGCAGCAGGTTTGGACTCCCAAGGTGGAAATGTTGGGAGCTTGTGACTCCTGGCAGCAGGAAAATGACTCCTTTTGGTCATGTAGGTACAAACTGAAGGCACTCAGATGCCATACTCTGGACAGATAAACAGAAACAAGATTGGTTGGGAAAGACATCTGAGCCCCTCACAAGGGGCACGTCATGGTGGCTGGGGACTCTACTTCTGCTGACCTCACTGTCTCAGAAGGTTTGCTGCTTGCCAGGGCCTTTGATCTGTGCTTTTGTCAAGCCCTCAGACCATCACCTCCTGTCATCCATGTGGGTACCAGTGACACAGCCAAAGGAGAATGTCATACATGAGCACATCACTGTGGAGTCTAGCACACGTGGTATTTCTTTACATTCTTGCTGGTGAAGGACTAGATCTATGTGTAGGTTATATATTTTTATATATACACATATATAAAAAATGGTGTTTTACATACTGGGTTTCTGATACATTATTAGAATGTAGAATCAGAAGTTGCAATGTGGTTTTAACAACAAGACTTGGACATTCTATTTTCTAACTCTTACTAAACCTCAACAGCAATCTGTTATTCCATACGTAGGTGTTTCTGCATATTTTGGAGCTCAGAATGCATTAAGCTACTCTATTCATAAGAATTGCTTACATGTTCCCAAGGTTTGGAGACGAAACATGACTAAAAATGTTAAACTAGCAATCCTTCACAATAAATAAATCAGTCAAACCCTAGCTGGTTTTTTGGTTGGTTGGTGGGTGTTTTCCTCACAGAGAAGTGATTCATTAACTCTGAGTAAATCCCTGATGTACTTTGTCAGGAGGTTATTTGTTCTAAAATTTAAGACCTGGAAATAAGCTATTAAATATTAAAATCAATGTATTTGAAGCATAAATAACTTGCCTGTCATATCATCATATTTGCTAGCTGGCTGGGTCTAAAATTTCAGCCTCTTGACTTTGCTATGTCGTTACACAGTTTTTCTTTATTTTCAGCTCTGATAAGGCTTATTATTTACTAAATCTCAGTTTTGTTAGCAGAAGTAGAGGAACTCCTGAGATAGTAAGAAGTGTAAATGCTAAAATATGATATGAGTTCTACAGTTACGTCTGCCTGTGATAAATGTATCTACCTTTTCATTAAGTACATACTGCTGACTACAATGATTTTGGTGAAATAAAGATGTATTACTTGATGGGATCTCTGTACTTTTTTTTTTCCCTACAAGAGATGGGTGAGTTTAAACTGAAGGTTTTCTTCTCATTTAAGTCTCTGTACCTATGTGAAAAGTGTGCATATATTTGATATATAAACATTAATATGTAATGTTGTTTAGATTATGCAGTCTAATGTGTTCCTTGATTTGAAAAGGTATAGTCTCTTAATCTAGCTAAATAAAGAATCAAATAAAATGCTGAAAGACATGCCATATCTTACTGCATAACTTGCAACTGACCCAGAACTTTCTGTTAGCTTTCCATAGCAGAGCTTTTGCTTCTTTTACTCAGGGGGCAGTTGGTGCTTTTAACAAACAAGTCAGAACTTGATTTATTTCTAGTGTGATCAGAACAGGTGTTTTAAAGACTTTTTTTCAGAACATAACTGTAGAGCTATTGTGAGGAAAAAAATACTAATTATATGCTAGGTACTTACCTATATTTTTTGTAGTGTGGATATAAGAGATTGAATTTCTCTTTTGTTTCCCACTGCAAGACAAAGAGTGTACAAACATGATCTAATACTTTTGTTGTCGCTTCAGCTGTGAGATTTTGGGGAAAAAAGAAAGGTATCCTATTTAAATGAACATCAGGATTTATTTTTGGTTCAGACATCACCAACTTGGAGAGGTGAAAAAGCTGCAAATCTGAAACCTCTCTTGCTTAGGAAGGTGACACTTCATGAGCCACTTCCTTTCATGACCCAAAACAGCTTTATCCCTCCCTTACCAAGTACTGATGTGCTGGTTTAAACCAAATGAAACTACCTGCCCTGTAGCTCTTCTTCCCTGCTGGCTGTCAACAGGAGGGCACATTCAAAGCCACACCTGTGTTTTAAATTCTTTGTTCTTAGAAGCCACAATTTATTTTAAACTTTTCTTTTCAACTGTCACATATGGTTTGTGTCATTCCTCTCTTCCAGTGCCCTGCGGTAATGAAGAGAATTCAGAAAATAGAAGTCAACAATATAGAAGATTCCAGCTAATCTACAAAGGCTTTTGCTCATGGCTCTATGTGATCGGTAAAATTGCATTTCACACTTTCACACCTGTACTGGTTTGGCACAGCCTGGTTTTGGGTAGCAGGGGGCCACAAAGGTGGCTCCTTTGGGAAGGTGCTGGAAGCTTCCCACCATGTCTGGCAGAGCCAGTGGCTGATGGCTCTGAAGATGGACATGCTGCTGGCCAGAACTGGGACAATGAGAGAGGCTGGTAACACCTCTGTGATGACACATTTAAGAAGAAAATCAAAACAAAGTTACGGGAGGAGGGTTTGGTTCTAGTCAGAGAAGAGGAGGAGGTCAGGACATGTGAGGGAAGCAACATGGAGACATCAAGGTCAGTGGAGAAGGAGGGTGTCCTGGTTTGGACAGGTGTCTACTAAGGAAGGCAGGAGTCCTCCTCCCACCCCGGAATGGAAAAATGTAACCCCCTTCCTCCCAAACTATTATAATTTTGAAATTGAGGGGCTTTCAGGCAAGGATATGAGAAATAGGAATAACAGGTCTTTACATATATATATATATATAT
>VYZQ01000968.1:0-12273 GCA_013400655.1 Mystacornis crossleyi
TGGTTTAGTGGTAGACCTGGCAGCATCAGATTAATGGCTGGACCCGGTGATTCTTCCAACCTTAATGATTCTCTTATCCTAAATCAGTGTAAATTCCCTCCAGGGATAAGCACTGAGCTCACAGAAAAGCCTCCTCTGGGTCCCCACATCCCAGCTGCAGGATTTAGGCTCGGCAGCAGTGAGAGGATACAAGGCAATAAGGGAAGGTCAAATTGGTTTTGCCTGAAACACGCCTGTAATCTGAAACAAGACACACTGGCACAGCATAAACACAACCCATCAAAATAAATAATACAAGTTTTTTCTTTCTGTCTCAGTTTCCGAAGGGGTAGTGTCCTTGGAAAGGCATCTATAGGAGCTGAACAAAAGGATTTGCCCATCATTTCCTGAGTATTTAGACCAAAGGGTTCTCTGAATCTCCCCCACTCTGTTTACTCTAAGAAGCTTTGCTTCTTTAACAAAGATTAAGCGGAGTCAGTGGCTCAGTAATTAGGCTTTCAACAAAGTAGCAATGAATGTCAGGAGTCAGATCGCTCCTGATTCATAATCATAAAAAAGGAATGAGGTCACGGGAGCTGCCTGGCTCACTCGGGACCCTGTGGAAAAGCTTCATTTGCAACGGAATGGGGTCAAGCCACAACCCAGAGCCAGTGGTTATTCCCTCTCAGCAGTGCAGCCCAGGCTGCAGAGAGCAGCTGAAAGACTGATATTTTCTAAAGCAAAGATCTCTTTCCAAACCAGAGATGTTTGGGAGAAGGGATTGAAGATGAAAATGTGACCTCAAACTGCCATCTCTGAAGTGTGGGTGGCTGTGGACAGAATGCCTAAAGACTGGTGCAGGGGCCATACGTGACATGATCGTCATGTTCATCACAGCAACTAAAAAGCTGGAAAAAAGTGATTTTTGTGGAAACCAAAAACAGCACTTTGAAAATGCTGGGCCGTACAAATGTATAATAAATACTATTATGTCCCCTTAATTTCTACGGGACAACCCATCTCGAGGAAAGTCAGGTGTTTATTTATTAATACATTAAGTAAAAACCCTCTGGCTATTTTTTCAATCTACCAATAGTTTGATTTAGCTCGTTATATTTATCATTTCATTTGGAAGTTGCCAGTGGGGCTGCACCATTCCTCCCCAAAAATGACCTTCCTTTGCCGTGCACATGGCATGAGACTGAGGATGAGGATGGCAACAGCCACAGCTCTGCTCCCACCTGGTCCTCTGGGTGAGCTGGATGTCTCTGAAGAGGGTGAAGGTGCGGGAACCACTGAATACAAAGGGCTCCATGGCTACGCCTTTAATGGAGGAATATTCCTTCTCTACCAAGCCAAAAGCTTCCATCATATCAAATCCTGGAACAAAGGAAAACAGAAAAATCAGTGGTTAGGCAAGAGTGCAAAAGAAGTGTTGTGTTTGAAGAGCAGGTCGAATTAGCACAGAGAGGGAGATGGGAGAAAATGCCCTTAATGACGCAACAGCAGCTTGAGTGTACCCCTCAAATGGCAGCCAGGGAAAATAAGTTTTTGTCTGCACCCTCTGTACACATTTGTTGTAATCTCTTCCTCTTGGAGCAGAGTGGACAAAAGACAGAGACTTTCACAATTGCATTTTCAAATCTTCAGAGTGAAAAAAAAAAAAAAACGAGTGAGAAAGATGTTACTCCAACAATTTCTTCTTTTCAACTACACGCAAAGTATTATCTTCAAAAGGCATGGAATCAGTCCAGTAATTGCTAGGAGGGAGAGAAAATGATTTCTACTCTGAAATGCCTTATGTGTAAGAGCCAAAAAAAAATAGGAAAAAAACTTTAAAATACGAACATTTCCATTTCTCTCTATTTTCAGGAGACATCCAGGGGTGACCTGCCTTGTGTGGGCTGCAGAGATTCTCCTCTGACACCTCTGACATCACCTCTGGCTCATGCAGCTTCATCTCTCTCCCCCAGCTCATCATTAAAGCTCCAAGTCATTTTCATTTCAATTTTCGGCTCAGTCAGACAAGATCTCACCGTTTAGATTCTTTTTGAGTTTATCTGAGTTTGCAGCAGACTGGGATGAAGGAGATGGTTCCTTCTTTAGCAAACGGAAGGGCTTCATTTCAGTGTGGTGTTTTCAGTCTGGATTCCCTCACCCCTTCACAATTTACAGTCTTCTGCAGTTTCTGGGCTTGAGTTTTCATTTCACCTGGGGGCTGGCCCAGGGTTCTTTTATTTTATTATTTTTTTCATATCCCACCAGTACAAGAGAGTTTGCCGAAATAAATGACCTACTTGAGGGCCATTTATCTCTGGTATGGAGCTTCTGCTGCTGAAACTTCCTTTAAAATGTGCAGGAAGAGGCGGCTTGAGTCACAATTAAAAACATATTGAAATAAAATCCCATTACTATCACAGAATCATGGAATCATAGAACAGCTTGAGTTGGACGGGACCTTAAAGATCACCTGGTTCCATGCCCGGGGATGTAACCTGCAGGGTCGGTTTGCCCAGGGCCGTGTCCAGCCTGGCCTCGGGCAAAGATGAGGTGACTCAGCCACGGAGCAGCCGGACCGGAGAGCTGCAGCAGTTTCTCAGTCTCACCTGTGACACGGAACTCTCCGGGAAGGAGGCGATGCCCCTTTCTAAGCAGGACTCATGGGTTCTCGGTGAGAAACGCTTGCAGCAAGCCCAAGAGCATGAACAGCTGTCACAGCACAAAGAGGAGAAAGGGGAACTCGCTGCCCCAGCAAATCTGTGCAGCCTGACTGCAGAGAGTCAGCGGGCAGCGAGACCTCCTCTGGAGGATGCAGAAGTGATCCTGGGGACAGGCTGAGAGGTTTGGAGCCTGAGGAGCCTTTGTGAGTTAGGACTTAAATCCTCTTGAAATTCAAGGGCTGTTCAAAACTTCACCTCCCTAAGGCTGCTGAAAATCCTGGTGTTAAGCTCTAACAGCCAAGAGCACGAGCTGGTGGAGCAGCAGAACATAATTCAGGTACTGCAAAATATTCTTCTACCTGATCAAATTTATGTTCCAGTTTTGGTTCTCACACTTTTCCCCTTTTCTTTGGGACGTTTTCCCCCCACTCAGCTCTTGCACATGTCTCCAAATCAAGACCAGGCAGTGTTTTCAGTCACAGCCCAGCAGCACCAGGGCTTGGATCTGCTACTGTACCTCTTATGGAACCTTCCGTGGAGGTGATGATGGGGCAGGCTGTGAAAACAGAATAAAACGGGAAAACAATTAGAGGAAAAAAAGACAGCAGGGGATTATGGAAGCAAAATGAACACAGTTCCTTTAAGCAGAGCAAAGTAAAAAGCAGCAAAACTTAGAATATCCTGCAGCTTTGTTCAGAGCCTGGACTTTAATCTTGTTTATATATGTATGGAGAAGGAGAGAATTGATGTTTATGCAAACATAAAAGTTGTTTCCTGGCTTGCCTATCACAAAAATAAAACTAGTGTCTTTCATCATCAAACATCTCCATGATCACTTTCTTTTGACTAACTCACCTGGCACCTGATGATGTGAAATACAAGGGACCATTATTTTTGGCAAAAAAAAATTTTTTTTAACAGACATCAAAACATTTTTATTTTCTTTTAACAGTGCCTTAGTAGTGTGGTAAAATAAAGATATACGCAGTTGCAAATTTTGTACCTGAAATTAAAAATAAGCACAACAAAAATATGTATCTCAGTGTGAGAGCTTGGCTTTTGATTCCTTTAGGAAAACACAGAGAGTTTTGAAAAGTTTCGAAGTTTGTCTTTCAGAAATCCTCTTGATGAATCCTCTGAGACGCCACAGGACAAAAAGCAAGACCAGAGGAGAAGAGACTGGGATGTGAAGCTGGAGCATGAGGCACCAGGGCTCTGAGCACTCTGTTCAAAGGCTCAGGTAAGGGGGTGTTTTAGAAAACAGCTCATGAATGCTACTTTCAATTACCTGCTGCCATGTAAATCCCAGGCCATGGATGCCAGATGGAGCTGGGACAAAGGGACTGCTTGATGCGTGCAAAAAGAGAAATGTGCCTGAAAATCAAGGATCCTTGACAAGATGGGCTGTTTCACAAGGGGTTTCCTAGGTCATCAGGATAATGGAATCTAAGAGATCTTTGTACTGAGGCTTCGGCGTAGCCTTGCCCTTCTTGCATCAATGCCATTTCCTGCCTCATCACCAAAGCAGGGCTTTCCACTTCTCAAGCCTCACTTTTGTAAAATATGTAAAACATTCAAAGGAGGTGACAGACCTGCCCCAAAACACTGAGATTCCTAAGCCTGGAGGAGTTTCAATGTCATTCCTCATGATGAAGAAAGGGCACCCAAACCTATGACTCTGATGGCCAAGGGACCACTAAAGCCAGGATTTAAACCACAAAGACTTACGAGGTGCTGTGACCTCCGTTGTTCAAACTGATGCTTAATTTTTTACATATACATTTATACACATAATTCCTGTAGAACTGGGTGTAAAACTGTTTAGGGAATCTATGGAAATCCATTTAAAAAATCAGTTTCTGAAAGCTGATGCTTGGAACTCTGAGCTCAACCAGCCCTTGCATTTGGGATCATCCATCTATACACTGCTCTTCCCCTTGCCCTTCCGGAAACCAGCTTTTCTAAATCTTAGAGAATGGTTTGGGTTGGAAGGGACCTTAAAGCCCGTCTCATTCCACCCCCTGCCATGGGCAGGAACACCTTCCACTACCCCAGGTTGCTCCAAGCCCCATCCAACCTGGCCTTGGACACTTCCAGGGATGGGGCAGCCACAGCTTCTCTGGGCAACCTGTGCCAGGGCCTCCTCTGTGCCAGGTGCCAGGGCCACCACCCTCACAGGGAGAATTTCTTCCCAAAATCTAATCCAAACCTGCTCTTTGTCAGTTTGAAGCCATTCCCCCTTGTTCTATCATTCCACACCCTTGTAAAAAGTCCCTCTTCAGCTCCCTCGGAATTGAAGCGTGGTGAATGAAAAACAAAAAAAGAAATTATCCCAAAGCAGGCTGTAAACTTGTGCATTTTTCAGGTATCTGACTTTCTTGTTTGAGAGTGATTGAGCTCATTCTGACCCTTGCCGAGGCCCCAGAGTCCCTCTTGCTGACATTCCTGGTGATTCTCCCCTCCTTCCCAGGCTGGAGGCCCTGGGATTGCTCACAGCTCTTTGATCAGGCAATGCTCAGCTTGGGTGAAGCATCTCAGAGTCAGGGCAAGGATCCCTGACACCGGCAGTTTCACTTCTGCTTTGAAGATCTTTCCCTTGACTTTCCAGCCTAGGATTCCTGCTGTCTTGTTATTCTCTTTGTTTTTTGTTTTTCTCTCCAAATCCCAGCCCAATGCAGTTACTCACTCTACAATAAACATTCACTCCTGCAACGTCAGACCATTTTTCTCAACAATTTTGTTATATATCAATATTGGAGTCTTTTATTGCACATCCAACTCTTTTCCCAGCATTGTTACATATTGTCTCTTCTTCTTCAAAAAAAGGTACTTTATAAAACATAAAGAATTTAGTATTTCTTCTACTGTCTTTTCAGCTGTCATAGCCAAACTGCTATATTAAATTCTACAAGGTGACTCACCAGCCTTTTGGGAGGATTGTTTTCTCCTTGAAAGTTCACAGAACTTTTCCACTGTGATCTGAACACCTCAATAAACCACTTGAAAACTTAACCTAGTATGTTCTTTGTTGCCTATAAACTAATTTTTTTCATCCAAGCTGCCTCATTCTTCAATCTTGATTTCACTCAATAAATTTTAAAACTGAAATTTTGCTTGGAATAGCTTTAAATAGTCAGGAAAAGCCAGCACTGCCACAATAACTGCATTCCAATATTTACTTATTAGAAACTTTTTATAACCCTCTTAATTCAACATTTCTCACTAATCCATTTCATAGTTTGCTTTATATCGGCTATGAGAGCATACGCTCATTAAATTTAATAAGGGACTTTACAGGGAATTTTAATTCAAAACATGTCACACTTCCTTGCACTACATTTTGGTCAAGTTGTGCAGAAATCCTCTAAAATACTATCGGTCTCTTTACTGAGCCTGATGTTAAGAAGTTCTGTGGTTTCTGGTTGTCCTTGGATTGTCCCCAAGGGCATCTGTCAAGAGCTGATGGACCCCCCCTGCTGCTCTGCAGAGCCCACACTGTGCTGTTTGCTGCTGAATTAAAAACCAACAACAACAAAGCAGGACTTTGGAGATGATTTACCCTCTGTTTTAGGTGGGACGAATCCTCGGATGGAAGGGAATTTAGACAACACTGGAGCTGAAAGAGAAAGCAATTACAAAATCATAAAGTCGGAAAAAACCTGAAAGATCATCAAGTCCAGCCTTTGACCAAATACCCCCACTCCACTCAGCCATATCGGGAAGAGCCACATCTGCTTGGTTTTTTAGCTCTTCCAGGGATGGTGACTCTACCACTTCCCTGGGGAGCATTTTCCAGTGCTTAACCACTCTTTTAGTGAAGAAATGTTTCCTAATATCTGACCTGAACCTCTCCTGGGTCAACTTGAGGCCATGCCTGAGCTCTATTGTTCAATACTGTGATGCCTGGCTTGAAACCCAAAGGGCCTCCAGCCCTTCCTGCTCATCCTAAAATTGTCAATAACTCACAGGACTACACAAACTGGGGCAGGATTTTCACTTTTCAAGGCTAATATTCTATTGCTGAGCAAAACCCTGGCCTCAGCCAGAGCCCGGTGCGAGTGAGGCCGTCATTGTCCCAGCAGAGGCTGCCTCGAGGCTGATGGATGGAGGGCAATGGAGAACGTGCACATTCCAGCTGATCCCTGTACCTGTCCGTCCCGTCGTGGACGTGCTCTCGCTCTCTCCCGTGTAGTGGATGGCAGAAATGGTCACCTTGTAGGCTCGATCAGGCAGCAGGGACTGCAGGGTCACACTGCTGCTCTTGCCAGAAGCCATGATCTACAACGGGGGAAAAAAGATCCCGGCATCTGGGGTTCTCGTTCCAGCCCTTACTCACAGCCCAGGGTTAGGTGGGGCTGACTCCTGGGATGTGAGGCTGAGAGCAGCATTCCTGCTCAGCTCGGCCAAGGAAGCCTGGCTGTGTCTTGCTGTTGGACTAGCCATGTCCAGGGAAAAAGCATTTTCCCATATGAAGACCCCAGTATTCCTCATGGAAATGCAGCAGAAGTGCCGTATAACAGGATAAGCAGGCTGTTTAAGTAGGGAATCTGTGTTTTAAAAGGATAATATTTTACCCTCCTAAGCCAGAGGGGCAGTAGGCTTATCCCCCACTCCTCTGCCTCCAAGAATTCCCCACCCCAGTTCAGGGAGCAGAGAAAGCAGCATTATCAGTGGCTTTGATGGAGAAAAATATCTTAATTACGAAAGAGTCTCGGAGTCCTGTTTACAAAGCAACACATCAGCAGGAGGAGATTTGGTTTTGAGTCCTGACATGCTAATGGCAAATCCAACTGGACTGAGCAGAGTTCCTCTGGTCACACTGTCCCCACGGGCCTCTGGCCCCATGTCTGTCCCCTACAAAGGAGCTGGACACTCACAGTTTGCTGGGCAGCAGCATCAGAAACAGGGCTGTAGGTGATTTTGTAGTGCTGAACTCGGCCATCAGGAGGGGTCCAGTGCACCTGGAGGCTGCTGGGGGTCTCAGAGTCGATGAAGAGGTTGGTGGGTGGGCTCCGGGAATCTGTGACACGGATGGAAGGTGAAGAGCATGAAAAGCAGGGAGAAATCTCTACAAAAGGAGCCAGCAGCATTTGCTTCCTGGCCCATTTCTGAACGCCTCAGTGCTCTGCTGTGCAGGTAACCAGCGCTCAGAGCAGACGTGGGCACCCTGGGCATCAGGCAAGAGGGAAAATAGATTCTGAAGGGATGAGGATTACCCAAGTACAACACACCACAGCTCAAGCATTCAGCAATTCCAAGCCTAGGACATGGGAAAAATGCTTGGAGGGGTGAAAGAGTCCTGAAAGCACAAGGAAAAGAGACCCATTGTACACATCATAAACAAGCACCAAGGGTACTCAAACTGGAATTGAATTTCATCAAACTGGAGAAACACTTTCACTGTCAATTAAACCTGGATCACACATCGGAGTTAATCCATCATAATTTCTAATATTTTTCAGCTTTCTTTGTTTTAGAATCACTCTTAAAAAGAAAATCCCAGAGTATCCAGCACACTTGTGCTCTGTCTAGAGCTTCTGACATCAACACCCACAGCCCTGGAATGGGTCACACACAGTGCCTGAGCTACTCCCTCTTCTCTGGCCCTGGACTGGGATTTGTGGATGGATCCCAAACAGGTGATGGGCTGAGCCAGAGAGCCAGAAATGAGTTTGCCAGAGACAAAAGCTGAGCCATTTTTAATTACATAAATGCATTTCTGCCCCTGGGGTCCTGCTGTGCAGCAAACTGGATCTGACGACAGAGGTTCTTACGCTGGAGGGATTTCTCTGAGCAGAGATGGAGCGTGAGGAAGGGAAAGGCAGAGGGGGCTTAATCAGCTCAAAAAGAGGCTTGAGAGCATGAGGTCATCTACTCCTGGGGCTTGTTTCCAAGCATAAAATCATATGTCTGCCCTTGAACCTGTGCTATTGTGAAGACACAGAAGTCTTGGACAGAGAAAAGGGAGATTTATTCAGAAGACACTAAAAATGATGGGTGAGCCCTAAAGACAGTCAAAGAAACACACCCAGGTGATGAGGTTTTTATTCTGCAGTTTTGCCTGTACGGGTCTTCTGCCCACCCAGCAAAGCCTGGGGTGACCTTAAAGCACAGGCTGGGTGAAGATCATTTGCATCTTCATTGATTCCCCTTTTACATATAAAATGAGCTTACTTCTACTGAGGCTAAACCACGACTGCAGCAGCTGAATCAGGCTGGAGGCTGTTGCACCACCACGAGGTAAAGCAGAGAAGAAAACAAGAGGGGGACTAAAGTCACTTCAGCAGCATTTTATTAGTCAGGGCTGCATCTTTGCTGCCCGCACTGGCTGCTTCCTTCAGCTGAGGTAAGGGGAGACTCTGCTTAAGTGAACTTTAAAGGGAAAGTTAGGGGAAGTCTTTAGAGTCAGGTTTATTCTGGAAAGCCCTGAGGCCTGGCAGAATTTGATGGCATGGATCTGACAGACAGGGGACAGGCCACCTCCGGAAGCTGCCCTGGAGGATAGAAGCATCTCTGCCACCGTCTGGCTCTGTGTTTACCTCTTCAACCTCTGGTCCTCCACAGGGGCAATCCCTGCTTGCTCTCAGGTCTAACCACCATCACATATTTATTCTAAAAAAGAATAAAACCCTGGGCTCCACTCCATCAAAACGCTCACCTACAATGATTATGATATATTCACTATAAGCCATAGTTTTTCCTGCCATGGGTTGAAGCTTCATTCCCACATTTCAAACCCTTTTATTTACCATGTGTGCTCTGCTAGGAAGATCTCACTGAGGAGGTGGATAAAGAGATTTCCCCGGCCCAGGCTGGAGAAGCTCCTGGCACAAAAGCGTTTGGTAAAATGCTTCAGTACAAAGCCAGCCAGGGTGGCTCAGCCCAGCTTCAGCAGCATTTCCTATCCAAACTTTTTCCTCAGGACAAACAAGGGACTGGGTTTTTTTGCTCAAGTTCTTTTACCTCAGCCTGGATGAAAGAACTCTCCCTCAGTACAAAAGAAGGTCCTTGTCCAATTTACAGCAGGACCAAAGCTGCTCTTTCCAGCATTTTCCAAGGATGACCATTCAGCAACACCTACATGTCCCTGCAGATCCCTCTCAGGAAATCTGCACTCCCCTGTGCTTGCTTGGAAGGTTTGTGTGGGTTTGAAGTACCACTAAGGTTGTTTATTAGTATGACAAGTGGTCGTTGTGAAAGCCTTTGGTGGAGGATAAGGACTTTGCTACAGCTGACAATTTATAAAAGAGGCTGAAAAGAGAGCTCAACTCAAATGAGAATTCAGTCTAAATATAACAGAAGAAAGAAACATCAGAGCCACGGGTAAGCAGCACACTTTAACAATTTTGTTGTCTGTGGGAAATACATCAGCATGCTTTTGTTCCTGCTCTGCCTCTTAGGAAGTCTGCAGGGAAAAGTTTGCTAACTGGGTTACAGAAAAATAATCCCAAACTTTTTTCTTTCCTCTAGTCAAAACAAATAATTTTAAAAACTCCAATTCCTCCAAGACAAGAAGGGGCCTGCACCATATCACTGTCTCCAAATTTTCTTTTCCAGCCAAAGCTACTCACTGATTTTGAGTTCATAAAATGACAAATCTCAAACCATAATTTGAAACAACTTTTTTTCCTACCAGAAAGGTGAGAGACCTCATCCCAGTCCTTCCAAATGACACATCACAGTGACGAGTGTTGTTGGTTTTTATAAGAGGATGATGTTTCTGGTGACCTGTGTTTTGTGAGGGATTGGTGTCTGCAGGGTCCCACAAACATAACAGATTTGCTCTCCAAATGGGTGTTTCAGGTGGGATAAGAGGAATTACTGGCCCTGAATAAAATGAACTTGGTGTTTTCATCTCAGCCCAGGGAAGAACTCGGTTCCATTTCACAAAACCAGAGGCAAAGAGCATTGCTCTGACCTGGCAATTTTCCCCCTGACCTTCAAAGAAGAAAGTATTCCAGGGAGGATGAAGGACAGGGAGAGAATCTTGTGTTACCAGTTCCTGCTGAGTGTGACTTCAGTCACTGCCCTTAAACTTCAGCATTTCTTGGAAATTCTACCAAGATATTTTTAGGGAAAATCTTCATGACTTGTCCTATCCCTGTATAAAGAGATGGTGCCCAGAGAGAAAAAGAGACAAGCAATGATGAAAGCAAAAGAAAGCACTTCCTCCCTTCCACAACCTCCTCTAGACCAAGGGGTCTGTGTTTTCAGATAACACAGGAGATTTCCATGCTGTGTCCGAGTGAGTTACTATTCACCAGCTCAGATGGTGGATTAACACCCCTGGACATCCTGACCAGGCACAGCACAGGGTGGCAGCTTTTGCTTGAAACACTAAAGATTTTAAATATAACCACGTCCCAGGATTTCCCAGGGTCCTGCCTAGTGCCACATCTTCCCATACATCCACTGCACAAGCCTTCAGCAATTTTCTGGCATCCCCAAATTTCCCCTGAGCTGCCCAGAGGCAGCACTGGAAATCACCAGCCACTTCTGCACCACTTCTCCTCTGTGGGCTCTTCTTACTTTAAACACTGGAAAAGAATCAGCATCAAAATCATTGATTTCACGTGCAAATATTGGCTGGGAGAAGGGTGGCAGTGTGCTGGCTGCTCCTGCAAAGGGACCAGCAGCACCCAGGCACTGAACTCTGTGCTGGCTGCCCAGCTGCACACCTGGCCTCCTGCAGAATTTTTCTTTCTTCATGCAGAAGGCAAAGCCTGACAATTCCCAGGGCTCCTGCACAAGGACAGCAGCTGACAAGCAGAAATCACATTGCTTTCCCTGTCCCACTGGGGTGCCAACAGCAGCAAGGACTGGTTTGTGCAAATGTGCCTAGAAGAGCACTGTCACATGTCCTTTTGTTGGGCTGAGAGAGCTCCTCTGACATTTCATAATTCATAGCTTAAAACAGTAATTAATTTTCCTACACCCTCCAAACAGCTCTAATTGTCCTCTTGTCATCATCTGTCAACAGGAGGCTTGCTTTTTTTTTTTTCTTTTGTCAGTGTGCAGCTCCAAGGTACTTGTCTGAGGTAGCTTCCTATAAAAAATGTTAATATTATTTATTATTAATAAAACCTGAGCTTCTTATTCCAAGAGTACCATTTACTTCGAGTTTCATCAGCTCAACATCAGCCTAAATGAGTTAATTCTGCAGAGGAGGATGAGAACTGAGAGGGGAGGGAGGACTGCTGGTGCTGAATGGATTGTGTTCCATTCACTTCCAACAAAATGGTTTTACAGGCAATATTAATTACCAGGGCCTCTGGGAGTGCCACTTTTTAATCTCATATCCTGCCTGCACAAAGCCAGATTTAGATAATGCTTCCAAGGCAGAGTGTGCCTGCAGGATTCCCTCCCATATTTGTAAATGCCTTCTGTGAGGCACAGCCCAGCAATGACACACCTCAGGAAATCCTCACCCTCCTTACAGGCAATATTTTATTAACAGGAACCGTTCCTTAGGCAGCACAGTGACATGTTCAGCTGAACACCCTCAGAATTCATTTCCATCCATGCACTACACAGAAGCAGAGCAGGAGTGAAATGTATTCTCCATGGAACACGTGCCAGGATTATCATTTGCCTCTAAAATGCACCAGCATCTTGCTCTCAGGACAGATTGAGA
>VYZQ01000978.1:1471-16315 GCA_013400655.1 Mystacornis crossleyi
GCCCCGCTCGGCTCCGCTCGGTTCCGCTCGGCCCCGCTCGGCCCCGCTCGGCCCCGCTCGGCCCCGCTCGGCCCCGCGCCCTCGGCCGCCGCCATGGCCCGCAAGAAGCTGCACCGGCCCATCGCCGCCATGGCCAAGAAGATCCGCGAGTACCGGGCGCTGAAGGATCGGCCGCGGGACTCTCAGCGCTTCGCCGTGGACTATGAGACCATGCGGCGGCCGCTGACCCAGAAACGGCTGCCGGCGCGGGCCTGGGAGGACGTGCGGAACGAGAACCGGCTGTTCGCGCTGCTCTGCCGCCTGCCGCGCTTCGGCGTCGGCCGCACCGTCACCCGCAAGTCCTGGCTGTGGGCGCACGACGAGCCCTGCTACTGGGTCATCGCCAAGGTGAAGGCGGACCCCACGGCCGAGGTACCTGCCCCGCCCCGCCCGCCCCGCGGGGCTCCCGCCCGCCGCCCCTCCGCGGGCCGCCCTCAGCGCGTTCCTCTTTTCTTTGCAGAACATGGACCATGGCAGAGCCTGGGGCTACCTGACCTTCAAAGGTAAAGCCGGCTCGTTTTCCCACATGTGGGGGCAGGGCTATAGAGCACCGGGAGCGTGAGGGTGGCAAGGAAACCGCGGCCTCTCTGCCTGGGAAATTCGTTTTTCTCAGATCTTCTAATGGGAAAAGAAGTTCCCCGCGTTTCAAAAGCTGGGATCTCGCCCCTTCAGAATATCCTTCCAAGGAATGCTGTGGGAGAGCCAGTGCAGTATGACCTTGGGGAACAGCAGCACTAAAAGCATGTTAGATGAGCTGACAAAGTATTCTGAACTTTCAAAGCAAGACACAGTATGAGCATGAGGGTATTCCAATTAAAATTGTCCCCAGAAAGGAAAAAGTGCAACGGCAAGTAAGTTGTGCTGCTGGAATTTTAAATTAAGGATTGGAGTTGCATGAGTGAATTTTCCTTTTTAGAGCTGCTTTACATTAAGTATACAGTCTTCCCTTACTGGAATTACTGAAATAGTACTCATTCGAAGGTTTTTAAGTTGTTGAGCATCTTTAACACTTGGTTTTCCAGGAAGCTTTGATCAGTGTAGGGAGAAATTACTCTTGTTCCTTAGCTGTAGAAATGGAACTTGAGAGAGACAAAGCAAAAGTTTAAATTAAGAGAGGGAGTCACCCACAGGGCTGGAACATCTTGCCTGTAGTCCTTCCAGCCTGTTCCTGTTTCGATTCTCAAGGACAGAAGTGAGATCCTATAGTATAGCAGGGAATAATTTGTCCAGCCCTTTGAAAACTCCGTTTCCTTTTGCCTGTTGTAGCTTTTTGGGTGCCAAAGAGTCAACAGGTGCTGTGTTTCCCGGAGGCACATTCCTGTGGTGGCGTTGCCCAGTGGTGTTCATCATCTTTTCCCAGGCAAGACCGAGGAGGAAGTGAGGGAGATTGACAAAGCCATGTACCATGACTGGCGTATGGTGCCCAAACACGAGGAGGAGGCCTTCAAGAAATTCACCCCAGTGCCTGCGGAGACTGTTCGGTTCCTGCCATACCCACCACTGCTCCGAGCCATGATCCTGGCACAGTGGCAGAAGGAGGGAAAACCAATCACGGAAGAGCCAGTTATTGATCTGGAGAAGGTCCTGGCCTCTCCCCAAGAGCGGGCAAAGAAAAAAGCTACAGGGACACCGGTATAAAGACTCGTTCTGTGTCCCGAGCATCCCACGTGCTCTCACTGCCTGTTGGGAGCCCAGTGCACAGGGGTCTTGCAGAGGCCCTCTGTGCCCATTGTGGTGGGATGTTCCCAGCTTTCTCCTCAGCCCCGTGCAGTCACCTCCTCTGAAAGGGAAGATGCAGACTCTTTTTCCCTAACTTTGGTTTCAGTCAGCAGAGGAATCTTCTCAGTTCCCCAGGCAGTCCAAATACACAGCTCTGGTCAGCCAGCTGCAGTTCTTTGGGGCATTACACTTCTTATGTAACTTGGGTCGTGCAGGAATCACAGAAAAATGACTGCAAATATCACAGTATTTCACAGAGCTGTGAAAAAATGTATCTGCAAATGAAAATAAATGTTTTCTTAATTCTGCAGCACCGTTCTAAGAAAACTCATTTGAATTTGAGTTTTTTTCAGTGCCTGGAGGTCATGACAGCCAAATGCAGAGCCCGTAGCTCAGGCACAGCATCTGGTTCTCTGAAGGCTGCAGAATGATCTGGGTTACCTGCACAGGAAGGCAGTGAACAAGAAGTGAGGAACATGACTTCGGTACTAAGCTAATCCAGAGCTCTCCATCTCTTATTCCTAAAGGTGTCTGTCAAGAGATAGGAGAAATTATTTGAGTTCTGGTGATGCAAAGGAGGTGGGATTGCCTCTTACCCTTTGAAGCCAATTGTAAATGTCCCCTGTTCCAGGGCAGCATGTTCTGAACATTAAAACATGCAGCTCCTGAGCACAGTTCCTGCTATTTTATCTTCTCCTGCAGTGGCTGTGGATGCTTCTGCTGTGTCAGAGGCTGTTGGAGGGTCTGGTTTGGGTGTCGGTGGAGGGAGCACAGGAGCTGTCCAGCTCTGTAGGTCAGTTCCCTGCAGAAGTAACTGTTTAGTTCCTGTGTCTGCAGGTGGTCAGGAGGTGGTGGTCCATTTACTGCAGCATCCCAAAATCAGAAATAGCCTGAAGGGATTTGCTGAGGGAGAGCACAATCTGGACTCTGTTCCACCCAGTGTGTGGTGGATGAGGCTGGAAACGTTGCTCCAGCCAGCAGGAAATGGCTGTGATCAGGCAGGAGCACACAGACTGACATCGGCTACTTGTATTTCCATAGGAGAGGCTCCTGAGGGGTTAAGGTGCTATGGGGTAAGAGGGACGGCTTTTCTTGTGAGTTAAAAGCTGCTCCTGTGACAAGGAGCAGAGTCCGGGAAGAACTGAGCCTGCCTTCTTGTGGCAGGAGCACTGCAGAGCACGTGGCAGATCCAGTTCTCTGGCTTCAGAAGGAATGGGAGAATCCAGGAGAGGGAGAATCAGGAGCGTTGTTAAAGGCACGGTTTGAGGCTGTGAGCCTTCCCGTGGCAGCTGCTGTGGCTGGAAGGTGGTTTGTCTGATTGCCTCCACTGCTGGGAACTGAACTGAGCTGAGCTGGTGTCTGAGGTACTACGGAACACCAACCAAGAAGGGAGATGGGAGGGAGGTGTAGTTGTGAGTCAGATGGGATGAGGAGAAGAGCCTACCCCTCTGTCCTGCACAGCCGGGATCTGAACACAGCTCCAGCAGGGGAAGTGTCTCCCTGAAGGGGCACACAGAGTCTGACCACGGTGGGCAGAGCCGAGTGCCGGTTACAGCATCCCCCAGCCATCCCAGAAAGGCAAGGAACGACCCGTGACCAGGGCATACCAGGGAGCCCAACCAGGCACAAAAGCAGATGGAGCTCATCAGGCATAGACTGCCCCAACAGCTTGGGTGAGGAGGGATTTCTGAAGATGATATAGTCGAGATCCATGCCCCTGGGTCCAAGGGGTCCATCCAGGAGCAGCTGGAGACAGACAGAGTTACAGGCATGTTGAAGACCCCAGGTCATGCTCAAATGAAGCTCCTGGGACATAGGAGGAAAGGGCCCCTGTGCAGGTGGGGCTGCAGGTGGCACCGAGCAAGACAGGACCTGCTGGTGAGCTCAGGGTCATAACACCTGGGGGAATGGGTGTCTTCTCACAGAGCCTTGGGCAGCCTGGCAGCCTTGCCCTGATAGCGAAGGCCCCTCCTGGGAAGCTGCAGAGCCTGTTTGCCATGTGTGGGACTCTGTGCCCAGAACGTGCTGTGAGCTCTGACGGGCCTCCCAAACTTGGACGTTACCTCAGAGATCGTTTACCAACGTGGGGGAATTGTTTGAAGGGTGTCAGCAGTGACCTGCTTCCTTAGCCACCCACCAGACATGGCTGAACTTCACCCCGGGCCCTGCTCAAACGGCTCCTGGCCACATCGGAGGGTACAGCCCCAGGGGCTCAGGATGGATCCCAGCCTGTTTCCAAACCTCGTTGTTGGGGTGCCTCCGTTAACTGCAGAGGCATTGCCAGCTGTACTACACCCTGGCCTGTGCCACACCACAGTGCACGTGCTGGTCATGGAGGTGACTCCCCTTAAGGCTCCCTGCTCGGGGCAGAACATGCTCCTCTCCTGTCTTAAGGACATGGTTCCCTTACAGATTGCCACGTCTAGCCCTTGAATCAATGCAGTTCTGCAAAGTAACTATGAAGGTGTCCAAGTCCTGCTGGGACTGAGGGGCTCCCTGCAGTCGCACGACGCTGATGTCACCGATGCCTGAGGGACTGTGAAGTGCCATCCTGGAATGTTGAAAACTGACCCCATGTGTTATCCCTGGCAGTTCACCTGAAAGGGCCACCCTGACTACGGCTGCAGCAGGTGGATGCTTCTCTGCTCCAGCTTCTATTTCTGAAGCTGTTCCACCTTATATTTCCACCTTTTATTCCTGCCGCTGGCACAAGCTACAGATTGCACTGTGGCTTGCTGGACTGGCCCCTTCTGCTCTGACCTTGTGAGCCATCCACATTTCACTTCTTACCACCAAACTGCTCAACAGGGACCACTTGAGCTGCACTCCCACCCTTGCAAGTGTCCTGTTAAAGACTGAGCAGCAATCCCAGTGCCTTCACGGGAACACAACGCGCTGCCCCAGCTGATGTTAACATGTTTATTACATACAGAACAGATACGGTTCGTTGTTGATAGCATAGGGGACAAAGCACGGGAACGTATTCATACAGCAGGCTCTTTACAGAATGCCATCTTCAGACCAAACAGCGGAGTTTACAGGCCTTAAGACACTTTTTAAAATCCTTTTGTAACATACAAGATACTTTACATACATCACAGTGGAGATATGACAGAGAAGTGTACTGAAGCCAGTCAGTTCTCACCTTGATGCCCAACAGCCACCCAAGGCCACAGGAGCTGTCAGCAGAGGCTGGGTCTCCCCCTGCAGCTGCCCCTCTGGGCCATGTGCTTCTCTTGGAGGAAAACATGGCACTGAGCTGGAAAGGAACCTGCTGGGAGATTTCCTCGTGGTGTTAGGGCCCAGTGGGTGACAGGAGACCGAGTGCTGTCCCTTCCACTGCTCAAACCAGATACAGAACAGTCAGCGGTACAAATGTTGCAATTCTGACTTTCCTCTGAAAGACAGAGCTAAGGAACTGAATCCTACCAGGGCTTTTTTTTTTTTCCCCTTCAAGTAGCCCAAATTCTGAAGTTTGCCTGGCCCTAACTGATGAACTATTACGTGACAGTGGAATCTGTACTCTAAATGTTATATTGTTAACGTCAATGCACTCTGTGCTGGGATCCAAAGAGGTCTCTCTAGCAGAAAGCATATGGCCAAAGTGAATGAGCAGCCTGGCACGGTCAGCAGTGCCCCAGCGAAATGTCCCTGGTCCCCCAACATGCAGGTGGTGGCTCCAAGTATCCCCTAACCTCGTGCCACTCACAGAGCCCACGGCATGGACGCCTGAAGATGCCCTCTGGGAGGAGCGGTGTGGTGGGTGCGTGTCACCAGCGCTGCTCACACGGGCACCACTTGGCTGGCTCTGTTCACCAAAGATGTCTCTTTGCCTTCTTGCAGGGGAAATGTAAACCCCAGCCCTTCCTGAACTGTGGCTACAAAAATTGTTTTGGTGCTGCTGTGTCAGGAGAGATGCCACGTGTTAGAGCATCGCCTGGGAACGTGGCATCCCTGCAGCAAAGCAGGATCCGCACGCCTGGTCCGTGGCAGCAAGCACAGGACACAGCAGGGAGCTTTCCAGGAGATGGAGGCTTGCCCAGCTGTCCCCATACTGTCACACGGACATCTCTGTGAATCCTGGAGTGCTGCACAGGTCAGGGAAGGAACAACATGACCACCAGGAGCTTCCAAATTCATCACCAACAAATGCAACTTCCCCTAGTCCTGCACACCCAGGAAAGAGCATCCAAGGGACACAGACTTTGTCCTTGTGGGACAGCGTCGGAAAGGGAGAACACACCATTGCCTCTACACCTGGAACTTCCATATTCTGCGTCTTGAACTCAAAACCACTCTCCCTGGCCCCATTTTTGCTGCTGCTTTTGTAAGCAGGGCACATCTGCAATCACTCAGCATTGCTCAGACAGAAAGGGCTATCACTGCTTTTCTTGGGGGCTGTAAATTTTTTCCAGGAGTCCGAAATTTCCAGCTTTTCAAACTACTTACTAGCACAGTCAGTGCTTGTGATGTTAAGTAAAAGATGTCAGGAATCTAGCCTCAATTCCTTTTTCTGTGTGACATCAGGTGAGACATAGCCTGGAAGGCACCTGTCCATTCTTTCCTAAGCAACTGCCAAGTCTCCGTTTTCCAAGTCTTTGTGAAAAGAGATCTCCTTCCAGCAGGTCCTGGAAAAGAGACACAGCCCTGAGATAAGGCAATCTCAACACGTTAATGCAGAACTCACAGCATATCAACACCATCTGCCCTTGCCTGTGTTTTAAAAGCCACCAAACGCAATGCAGAGATAACCACCTTTCAGAATGAACTCAGGAATTCTTTACTGCCTGGCATTTTTGGAAGGGAGAGTTAAAAGTATCGCCTTTCCTGGTCTTAAAAAGCAACGTTCCAGTGCCCCCTTGCTACTACGGCTGTTTGGCCTTGACAATCAAACACCCATCTCCCATCTGAGCCCACCAAACCATCCTCTTGGGACACACAGAGGCACCCAGCACACGACTGCTGTCACGTGCAACAGCAGCAGCAGAGGAAGGGGCTTTCTCCCTGCGAAGATGGAGGATGTGATCCCCACAGTAAGGGTGCTGCTGCCTTCTCCAGCCCCACAGCAGAAGTGCTGCCGAAACCATGAGGCTCCTTGGAGGGTTCCTTGGACCCTCGGTTGTTCTAGAGGATGTTATTCTGTGCCTACGGGTGAATAAGGATGAGATGAAGAGTCTACTGGTGAACTAGAAGGGATTTCTGCTGGGATGCTGCAGAAGTGATGCACCATCACTGCTTTGGCAGGGAATGCCTGGGGACACGCTTCTTTCTCATGCAGGTGGGAGTGAGGCAACCTGCCAGAGAACCTGAGCCACCCCCCTCCAGCTGCCCCTCCTGACAGTGGGCAAAGGTTTTGCACAGTGCTGGCTCCAAGCTCACTTCATGATGTACTGCCATTTCTCTCCTTGTAGATGCCAGTTCCAGAGCAGAATAAGAACCTAACCACGCCAAAAGCATACGGGCCCAAGATGAAAGCTGCGAGTTCAGAGGTTCGAGGGGGGTCACAGTCCAAGGCAGGAGCCGTTGCAGTTGTCCAGGGTCAGTTTCCAGCAGGAGTTATAATGCAGGCGTTCTGTATGTACATCTCGGCATTCGGGCGGGAGCAGGGACACTTACATTGTGGGAAAAGAGGAATTCTCACTCAGGGATGTATGATACCTGCCACACAATAATGTGGCTCCGTTCAGCCTTGGAAAGTACTGGCTTCACCTGGGTGGCATCTCCTGCATTCTCTTCCGTCTCATCATCTTCCCCATCCCCTAAAGAGAGAAAACAGAGAGTAAAAATGCCAAGAAAGAAAATGCCATAGTGCACTGCTCTGCAATACTCCAAAGAGGCCAATGCCCCTTTTAGAGTCCCAGCAGTCTGACAACAGACACTGTGAGCTGAGATCTTTCTCTGTGCCTGGACAACACTTACAGCAGCACCATTCTTTTCTGAAGCTGGACTGCACGGATGGGATAAACCAGCTCCAGCAGCAGCAAAAATCACCCTTCCTTTCAGGGGAGCCAATTTTTACACACAGAGAACCTCCAGCAGCATAGGTGATCATAGTGGGGCAGCAATGTTTGGAGCCAGCGGCACAGATGGTTTTGTTCTTTCCAAAGCCTTTCATACTGATGCTATTTTATGGTATTTTTCATATATTTGTAGCTTTGTAGATTGCTAAAGCATGGCTGTAGCTCCCAGTACGTTTCCTACCCTTTTCCCCTACATTTTAGAACAATAATAAGCTAACCTTCTAACACATTCCTGAAATACTATTTAGTCTTGCCTCTTTAGTCAACAAAGGACATCTTGCTTTTTACCATTACCAGAGACATAATAAATATGGGGCAAAGCTCTTGGACCAGTTCCAGTGGGGCAGAACCCAGGGAAAATTACCTGACCAATTGCTCTTCTAACTGGACAATATTTGTTAAATATGCTAATTTGTTAAACTTATAAAAATGTAGAAGTCCTGTATCACGTGTGTATATTGCACCCGGAGGCCTCCAGTTAAAGACCTGCTTGTCTATCACTTCCTATATTAACATTGTCTCCAAAGTGTGTTGTTTTCTTTCTCGGTTTTGCAGGCACCACTACAGCTGTGTGGCACTGCAGCCACAGGGCACAGGCTGACAGCCTGGTGTTGTGCAAGGAAAATCCCGATCAGCCCTCACGGCCAGACGCAGGAGAAACAGGGCAGGGCTTTTCTGCTTTGGCTCCCCACAGCAGAGATGCCTCGCTCCGTGACCACAGCTCTGCACCTACTGCCTCTCCAGAAGCCTCCCCCAAGGGCACTCACCAATCCGGAAATCGATGTACCCTTCTCCTCCACTCAGCACCAGGACGTTCTTCAGCTTCTGACCCTCAGTCTCCGTGGCTGCTGTGCTGGGGTTCTCCGAAGGGCTGTCCAAAACACTCCCGTTCAGGGTCGCAAGGACGTTGCCTGGGAGAGGACAGGAGTGCTGTCGGTGCCTCTGCTCAGCCCCCACACAGCTCACACGCACACAAACACATCGGGCAGACCAACTCCTGCTAGTCAAATCTGGCAGTCACTCCAGTTTCAGCACAGATGTGTGAACCACGGAAGTGCCAGCCATGGCTGCAGGCCAGCTCCAGCCCCTGCTACAAAAGGGACGGAGGCACAAGCCCCCGCTGAGGGAGGGCTGGGCACATCCTTACCAGGCACAGAGACGAAGAACTTGACAGCATCACGGTGGCCGTGGAAGCAGAGCTGTGCCTGAGCCATGGAGCAGTAGGGAATGAAGCTGCTGGCAGATTTGTCACTGTTGTCATCCCCGTACACGTGGATGACCCCACCGGAGCGACTGCCCTCTCCAGAGGTTGGTGAGGTCTTGTTGGCTGGGGAGAGGGAGCAGGAACACCATCAGTGACAGCTTTGAGTCCGCCTTACAGGAGGGACTCAGTCAAAGAGAAAACTCATGAGCTGTGAAGGAAAACCTTTAAAGGTGCAGGTCTCTTTAAAGATCTTGTATGAATGATGTGATGGAGGAGACCACACCAGATTACACAGTCCCTCTCTTTTAGACTGGGGCAAGCTGGTCCACCCTTCAGAAATAACCTGCTCCCCTAGGATCAACCTTGGCCTTTCGTAGCTGGCAGGGTACCCCAAATGTCCACTGTCCCCAGAGGGCACCTGGAGGAGAACTACTGCTCTGGATTAGTGACGTTACTCAATTTCCAAGCCAAGTCCTTTGCTCGTGCCTAGTCCTGAGCACACATGCTGCTGAAAGCAGTCTCTGGGTCTGGTGAAGCCTCTCAGCCCACTCAAAGCCATCACAGAAGTGGAGTGAGATCCTTCCTCAGTACTGTTTAACCATGACACCAGATTGTCAGCTACCCCAGCAATGAACACCTTTCAGATGTTCACCACCCACAGCTTCCAAGCAGGGCTCAGGGGCCTGCATCCCTCATGACCAGGCTCCGAGAACGAGACAGTTTCCCCTCACCAAGCAACAGAGACCAGTGCTCCAAGCTCAGGGTGGGAAATGCTTCCTTTCTGTACACACCCACAAGAGGAACAGTATTAAACCAGGCAGCTTTCACTTTTCTGTGAGGGAGGTTGATTGCTTCATTAATTATCTGCAGTTCTGTGTTGTAACTTGGGCTGAATTTCAGTTACATGACTTGGACAAAAGAGACTTTTCCCTATCAGGCTCAAGCCAGGATGGTGGGACGAGTACAAATACTTTGATGGAAGAATGAGACTCAGCGTGTGTACAGGATCTGGCTTTTTCTGCAACTAATACCAGATGCTTTAAAAGGAGGAGACGTGTTGATAATGCATCTGGACATTAATGCCTTGGAGTGAGAAAAAAGCCCCTCAATTTCTGACCCTGGAAAGGCACGAATTTGAACTCAGGCCCTGCCTTACAGTTAAGGCACAAACTGAAACAATTCTTCATGCTTATCAAATCCCCTTGGGTTCAAGATCTTGTTTGATGACTTACAGCTGGCAGGTGCCATAGTACTGCCTGCCATTGGCCTGAGACGGATGAAAGCATCATCCCTGGAAAACCAAGGGAGACCTTGGAAGAACACTCCACTCCTGCTTCTGATGAAAGAACCTCTCCAGTCCCCATCTCAAACTGGCCTACCACAGTAAGGGAACCACTGCTGACGACTAATTATTCTTAACACAAAAAAACAGAGGGATCAACAGTAAGACGCAAAAAGTTGTTTCTAGCCATGGGAAATGAGGATATTTACACGACTGTCTCTGGTTGCTTTTCTCTAATGCAACTGAAAACCAGAGTGATGAGGAAGAGCAGATGGAGAGAAGTTGCACGGCAGAATGGAAGGGTGGGAGAGTGACTGCACAGGGAGGGGGGTGCCAAGGGAATGACAGCCGTGGAGGGGAGGCAGAGGACTTACCCCGGAGCCCAAGGAGTTGGCCGCGGTGGAGGACTACAGCTAGGCACAGGCAGGGAGTGGGAACACAGAGGGGCACGGGAAGTGACGGGCAGGAGGGGAGAGAAGAAAAAGGTGATTACTGGGAGATAATTTGGGGGCAACAAAAATAGTATAAAACCAAGAGAAACCACCACAGAAGCTCCTGTGAGTTCATACTAACACTGCTCTTGCTCACTTTGCTCGTGTCTTACAGGGACAGATGTGGTATCTGAGGTGGGAGAGGGACCACGTCACAAGGATCCACTGCTACATTTTTAGTGAGATTTTCTTGCTTACCACATTTTTTACAGGAACACACAAAGATAAAGCAATTGGTTCACAGCAGGGGAAAAGTTTAACTCGGAACAATGACAGCAGCCTGAAGACAGAATGGGCTTCAGAAAGGAACTCAGAAACAAGACCAAAACTGCAATACATGATAAGGACTGTGTAACTGCCCTCCTGGAGTCAGCCCCGGGCACATCCAGCTTCACTGTCCTTACAGGAGACCATCCCAAGCCTGACTTCCAGGAGGGTTACAAGAGGTTTGCTTCTTTTATACAAGAGGTATTTGTTTCTCAGCTTTCCTGTGAGCATTGCTGAGAAAACATACATTTGGCTGCCTTCTGTTGAAAGCAACTGCAATCAGCCTCAAACCCTACTTCCCCACGGTGATCTGGATAAGACTCTTCAAAATAAAACGCTGATGGGCAGGGACAGAACAGGACTAGTAAGAGCTTCAACTAAACTTCCAGCTCCAGAGATTCAACTATTTCCTCTTACTGCTGGGTCCCCTCAACAGGCTGGATTTGGTGCAGGATACCAATTTCTACTTGAGTGATAAAGCTGAGCCCTAATCTGAGTAAATGGAGCTTTTCTAAGCTCAGTTTCTGGAAAATACTGTTATGCAGACATTTAGATGATTATGTCAAAATGAAATTTCCAGGGAGATCTTGCTGGTGGTGACTTGTCACCCCATGGACTCCTTTTGGAGACTTACTACAATTCCCAAAGTTTTGTTTCTCCTCTTTCACAGTAGCTACAGAATCAGTTCACATCACTCTGCCCTGTCAAGGTCCAGGGCTGCTCATACCCTGGGCTCTTCTCCCTGCACGTGGCTATGATCCAAGGGTGTCAAACGTCAGGAAGGCACCTGAGCCACCTGCCATGCTGCACAAGTAACACCTAAAAGCTTCCTTTTTTCAGGGGGGACGCAGGAGTACCTTCAGTAAACGTCACTTACTCTCAGTCAGGGGAATGGAGATGACAACGCCGTTGCCGGTGCCCACCCAAAGGCGGTTGCCAGCGATGAGCAGGGCTGTGATGCGCACAAAAGAGAAGCCCAGCTTTCCAGTGCCTAGGAAGCACGAACGAGAGTTGGGGAGTCAGTGACGACTTTGGGCAAGCTCTGCTTTGGGCAAGCTCTGCCTTGAGCTCAGTGAGCAACAGACCCTCACCCAGCATCTTGCTGACGTAAGGCTCGATGTCGACGTCCTGCAGGTGCTGATGGCTGTGGGCGTGGTAGAGCCTCAGCGTGGAGTCCAGGCGGATGGAAACCCACACTCCATCTCCAATCCATGCCAGCTGTCGCACCTGGCTCTCCCGACGAGGATGGGCATCAAAGGATTTCTGAAATAGGTGAACCAACGTGAGTTCACAGAAGGTTTGCCATTATCTATGCTCCATATGTACATACACTCCATTTTCCTCAACTGAGACCACTCGTCTGGGTTCCAAAGGTCTTGGGTAAGCTGTGTTAATGGCAGCTGACCCCAGCAGCTCACTACTGTACACAAACAATCCTTTGCTTGAGCAGCCGTGTGGCAGCTTTGCAGAGCTGACGGTGTTTTCAGACCACAGGAGCAAGAACATTTAGAAGCCAAGAGCTTTCAATGTACGTGGAAAAGGAAAGAAAAGGAAAACACACAACTCCAGGACAAATTCCAAAGATCAAACTGCTTTGGCTCACTAACGTGAACTTCAGATCCAGCACTTCTCTCCTCGATTAGAATTATTTCAAGCACTCTCAGATCTGTACCAACACCACTGTACAGATTTTCACCCCAAAAGCTCTAAACATTGGTTTTTCCTTAGTGGAATCCCAGGGGCTTGCCAACTGTACTGTTCCTTTGTGCCATAATGCTGACAGATGGAGAAGCCTCAGATTAAACGGGAAGAGTCGCTGTAAAGCAAACACCTGTATTTGGACAGTCCGTGGCCTCACAGACTCCCTAGTAAAGGCAAAGAAAATTGTCAGTTTAGACTTACTGATAGAATTATGCTCTGCAAAGGGAAAAAGGAATAAATATCCCCTGGCGGATTAGATAATAACATGACCCAGACTGACAGTCTTGGTGCTGCCGTCAGCAAGAACCCAAAGGTTCTGAATTTCACACACTGCAGCAGAGAACAGCTGTCAGAATAAACACCACACAATAAATACAACACAATACAGTACAAGACACATATGTGCTCTCTCACCTCGATCTGCATCGTCTTCGGCTGGATAACATGGATTTTGTTCTTGTAGCCACACCAGACTCTATCATAGACCACAGCCATGCAGCGGATGGAGTGGTGAGTGTGGCCAAGATCCATCAGGTGGTAATTACTGAGATCCCACTGACCATCTGAGGTGAAAAACAAGGGTGGAAAGATGCATCTCCTCCATGACATGTGAACATACAACAGAATTCTCTACCTTTCTCTATACATCTTGGCACACAGGCTTAGCTGATACTCAAATGCTCAATTTGCTTTTGTCTGTGAGCTCCCCATGACTTCTGCTTCAGGCACCGCCTTACACTTAGGAAACATGTAAAGTTTAGTTTAGATAAAGTTGAGTTTGGTGTCTGACAGCACTCAAATCAGGCCAATTTAAACCTCTTTTATTGCAATGAAGTGAACAGGCTTCTCTAACAAGTACAACAAAACCAGAGGGAGAAGAGGGAAGACAGCTGAAGAAGACAGTGCAGAAACTTAAAAGGCAATGGGCCATACAGTCCTCGTGGTGAGGCTTCCTTACAACACAGACCTACAACATAATTCCCCCAAAGTGTCAAATCCAGGAGAAGGAATCAGCTCTCCCTTCTCTCAGTCTTATTTTTAACTGACCAGGCAGATATTGTTCCTTCACAGACAGGAAGCCTCTATGTCATGAAGCTTTATCTTGTTTCTGATGGGAACGATTTTGATGTGTCAGTGGTCAGGCTTGAGCTCATGACAAAGGCTGAATCAAAATTTGAATTGCACAAGCCCAGAAATCTCTATCTTTCTGCCTGCTGAATGAACTGCTACTCGATGAATAACTAAGTTCTTTATATGCCAACGTTAGCCACGGTTAGCAAATTCCCCTGTGCTGTCAGGTGTGAACACAGCTAGGAAACTGCTCAAGCCACAGGGAAACAAAACCCACAGCAGTGAAGAGGACCAGAAATTGAATTTACTAAGTGTACCTCAAACAAGTGGACAGCATAAAACGTGACCTAAAAGCGTCACGTTTACTCCACATGTGCTACACAGCAAATACACACATTTTTGTTCAGAAAAGCTCAGGAAGTGGGTGTTAGTCTGTACCTGTTCAGGAGAGTGATTTTGTGTATCATAGCTACGTGTTTCAGCTCGGTGTTTGTACTCCAGCAGCCAGCAACTCTCTCACCTCGGAAGAGCATTTAATCCACTGCTACACTTTCAGCCAAATTTTGTTTTCTGTGTTACACTGAGTCTTACCTTCTCCCCGATGGAATATGGCTAGTGTTCCATCTGCCAGAGCCACCAGGACCCTCCCTTTCACATGCCTGAAATAACGGAATAGGAAATACATAAAAACTCCGCAGAAGTGAGGGACTAAAAAACTCTTCCTGCCATCCATACACACCATCTTTATGTAGTCTCCACAATTCCCAGTCAGTTTAGCACTGCAGGAACATCCTGCAGGAGGTCCCACCTCTTACCTTCACTGAAGTAAGATCATCACATCTGTAAATTTTCTGTTGAGAAAATTCTTCTCCTTCACAATACAAACACCATCAGTTTCAACGAATTCCCCCTAATTTACCCCTCAGTGAAATTTTGCCTTTCTCCTCCCCACTTACTTCCTCCTGATATTGCTAGTCACGTATTCACTGAATTGGGTCAGGACTGCAACTGAGCAGGAAAATGGGTTGGTATGAGGCTCTCCCATAACTT
>VYZQ01000982.1:24788-42278 GCA_013400655.1 Mystacornis crossleyi
TAATTTTCGAAGTTTAGTGATGAAAACCAAACACATGGAGATGTTAATAATTAGGTGTCAATTTTAATTTTTCAGCATATGACCCTTTTATATTTAAGTCATAGATTTTAAATATCAGTATTATATTTATTTATATTTATATCAGTGTTCATATTTATTAGAAACCCAGTAGTAAGTTTTTTTGAGTCTTGATTTTCCTTGTTTCCCCTGCTATAAAGAAAGTTCATGGATTCCCACTGAAAAAATACTGTCCTTTTTATTTCCAGTTTCTTCTCAGTAGGTGATCTGAGAATTACTGGGATGCCATGTCCTAAAGACGTTCCTCTGTTTGCATTTGGGTTTAGNATTTTAATAATTCAGAAGCATTTCTGACAATCTTTTATTTATTTGCTGTCTGAACAAAATTACCAGAGAAGAGTATTCAGAAGTGACAGTTGTGGGATTCCAATTAAGTAACTGAGATGTAAATTTCTATATGAAACTAAATGACCCAACAATGGCTTTTGTCGGCTATTGCTCTTCATTTTAAATGAATTTTAAATGAAAAGAATCACAGATGGGAGAGTGGTTGCAAGAATTGTGTGTCTCAGAAGGGTGCTGATATTTATGCTGTAATGCGTGTTCTCAAGACAGATTTATTCATAGATTTAAGTAGGCTGCAACACCCTTCTTGCAGTAGTACTCTGTACTACAGACATGGTGTAGGGAAACAGCTGCCTATCTCCTTGGACCATCCCTTCCCCACCGTTCATTGTGCAGCTGCATCTCGGTTTCTTGATAATGTTTTGTATTTTTGCTTTATATTGTCAATTTTATATTTTTGTTTGCTGAGCAGTATAGGTTAGGGATCTTCATGCACTTCTCACAGGAACCACTCTGGGCATCATAAAGACAGCAGAATTTTAAGGTCTGAGGTGCGGTTTTGAGAATTTGACCCATATTCGGTTTGTGGGGAAGGGAATGGAGGAGAAGCTGTTATTATGGTTTTTTTTATTTTTTTTTTTAATCCCACAGGCACTGGGTTATACAATAAGTCCCTGCCTTAAATATCAGCCCATGTGCAACAGCATGAAAGGGACGTNCATGGTCTAGGTAACAGGTCTAGCAGCATTACTGTGCACAAAAGCAGATAAGGTGTACACTCAGAAGAAATTAAAACTGGTTTTTGTGGTGGAATTCTGATCTTTCCCTGCTAATGACTGTACAGCTTGTTCAACTGCCTTTTTCTTTCAGAGCCTTTGAACAGGTAGTGTGTCTTTTTTCCTATTAAGCAAATCACAAGGCTGATTTGTGAATAACATATTTTTCCCTGTGGGTATCTAAATAAGGAAAGTCAAGTTCTTGAGGTTTTGTGTGTTATATTGCTCATTCTGCGAAAACAAAAAAAATATTCCAACATTTGATATTGCTCATTCTGCGAAAACAGAAAGAAATATTCCAGCATTTGGTAGATCCAGACAGCTTAACTTTTACTGTGAGGCAAAGCAGTACAGTTAAATGATTGGATAGGATGCTGCTTAGCTAACCTCACTTGGAACACTGAGAAGATGGAACATACATCAGCAGCTGACCATCAGACCAGTAAGTTTGCTTTCAGGTACTGGAAGATGTAAACTCTCATAAACCAGAACTATGCGTCTGTATATGGNAGGGAATGGATGAGAAGCTGTTATTATGGGGTTTTTTTGTTTTTTTTTTTTTTTTAATGTAACTCTGGGTATATTAAACTGCTCTGACAACTTTCCTTTTGTAATCAAAACTGACAAGAAGATTCTGTAATTCATCAGTTATCTCAGCTGTTGTTCTTTGTTCTAAGTTAGCCGTATTGTGTTTGTTGTCTTGCTGTTTGCTGAGGTGTGGTAGTGTCTTGTTGGCTAATGGGCCAATTTTGATTTTGTCCTCAGTAAATATTTGAAACCTGTGTAGTTAACAGTGTAAGCAGAATCAGACTCTAGTTATTAATAGGGAAAAAAAATCAAAACCCGCTAATCTTGCTGTGGCTCATTCATGGTTTTTACTTTGATCTTAGAAGCTTATTACATTAATGTGTCATAATTTTCGAAGTTTAGTGATGAAAACCAAACACATGGAGATGTTAATAATTAGGTGTCAATTTTAATTTTTCAGCATATGACCCTTTTATATTTAAGTCATAGATTTTAAATATCAGTATTATATTTATTTATATTTATATCNCTCATTCTGCGAAAACAGAAAGAAATATTCCAGCATTTGGTAGATCCAGACAGCTTAACTTTTACTGTGAGGCAAAGCAGTACAGTTAAATGATTGGATAGGATGCTGCTTAGCTAACCTCACTTGGAACACTGAGAAGATGGAACATACATCAGCAGCTGACCGTCAGACCAGTAAGTTTGCTTTCAGGTACTGGAAGATGTAAACTCTCATAAACCAGAACTATGCGTCTGTATATGGCAGATGAATTTTGAGCTTCAGAGACAGAGATTTGTTTCCCTATGCCCACTGCTTTTGCTAGCTGATTGGAAATACTGACTTTTCTTTGTTTACAAGTTTAACATTGTCTAGACTAGCTAAGACAGTGAGGGTGGGCTCGTACAGGCACAAGTGCCAAGTTTCAGGGGCTCACCAAGTTATATTTTCACTAAGGGGGTTATGCATACTCTTTATTTTGTGTTTGCAACGGCTAGAACTTCGTGTTTGCTCAGTTGCTGTTAACTTCGCCAGAAAGCAGTAACTCATTAAGTCCTGGCAATGCACTCACTTGCAGTCATGTAAATAAACCTTGAGGTTTCTGCTGGTGACTGGCACAAGTCACCACTGCAGTCAGTGTCAGAGATCTCCATGCAGATTCTGTGAGGTTGCGCTTGGGAAGCAGCTACCAAATAGATCACAAACCTCTTCTTTCTTTTGTGAAATGTACTGGCTGTTTCAAGCATATTTAGTGAAAGATTACATCCCATTTTTAGCCTTGTCTTGGGATATTCATGCTCTAGTGATTAATTGATAAGTAGGGATGACACCCATGAGGGATGACTATGTCTAAAGATAAAATGTCATTTGTCTTGCGTACTTTTACATTTCCACAGTCCTGTTTTAAATGGTACTCACGCACCAAGTATAAAACTGGAATTGCACTTTACTTCAGAAGCATGTTAACCAGTAAGACCCTCAGATCAGCTCTTCTTACTTTGTAGCTTCTTTCATTTCCTTTAATTTCCTTACCTTACATGAGAAATGGTACCCAGTGATTTTTTTCAACCCTAATTTTTCAAGGAAGACTTGTGCTGACAAAAAGATGGGCCATATATTGTGGTGGAAAATGTGTGTGGAGTGGCTCCTAATTCTTAACAGGAAATTCAGCAGCTCTTGGCAGTTTGCTAGCTTTTGTTGGCTAAAATACGCCCACTGCACATATCATCCTGTGACAGCATCGTTTGGAAATAGGTCAGTTTGCCAAGTATATAATGATTCTTAATCTCTCACTGCTTTGTAACTTTCTGAAACTTTAGTAAGCTGAATTTTGGCTTTGATATACTATGTATACTCAGGAGCTGCCATTAAACTCTCTGTGTGATGTTATGATAGTGTTGAAAAGCAGTTGAAGAACTTGCTTAAACAGTGAAGGATAATGGCAGCCTTGTCTCCTAGAAGGGCTTAACTGAATGTTTTTTTTTTTATTCATGCCTTTAGTCAACTTTCAGAGTGACCTTTATGTTGTAAGCATATTCTCAGAGGATCTTCTCTGTCTAGGATACTGACAAAGAGATGATGTATTGTGTGATTTAGTGGTCACAATGTACTTAGATAAGTGCAGACAGACATAAATATTTGAAAGAAAATAATGATTTAAGCTCCTATGAAGAACTGAATTCTATAATGTTCCTTAGGATTTCTCTAACATAATTAGTGATTTGATTAAGATGAGGAAAAAACTGAAATGTGCACTTTGGTAACAGTGGGTGGTTTGGTTGCTGGCATTTACAGCATAGTTAGTCCAAAAAGGTGTTCTTTGGCTACATTTCTGGAATTATTCATGTGCTCTTGATCTAGCTTCATGTGGAGCTTGTTCTTTGCATGTTTGTTTCTGTAACAGAAAGAATAGTGATTTTGATTTTATCACAGCAGAGTCTACTGCAGACATCAACACCTGATAGTGTAATCCCAGATAAAACAAAAGAAATTGCTGGGTCCTGAGTGCTTTTTTAAGCTGCCTTTAAACCCAGCAATGACCTTTTAACTAACACATTATTTAAGGATTGTTCTTTCCCTGTTTGACCTCCATATTCCAGTGAGGTAGAATTACAGTAGAACAGTCACACCATTTTTAAGTCTCTAGAAAGCAGATTTTTCCCACGACATGGTCAATTTGGAGTCAAGAGGCTCAAAAAGATGTTTTGTGAAAGGAAGTAAGTTGCACTTTTCACATTTCCATCAGGAAAGGTAGTAGAAGAGCAAGCCATTTGCAAGACTGACACATGAACTCTTAGCAGAGGAAATGGTTTGACAAATGCAGTGCTGAGCATATATCGCTTGGCAGCCTTGGAACATAGGTTTCCCTGGGCAGGCTGCTCTGTGCTAAGCATTGTAATTGAAAACCCCATTTCATCGGCAGTGACAGTGTGGAAAAATCCACTGTTAATTCAGCCCTCTGTGTAGAGACGGTCTCCCCAGCTTCTTGGGAATGAGTTGTTGTACTGAACCCCACTATTATGCAGCAGCTGCTTCCAGGGCAACAGACACAGGTTGTGAAGGAACAGATTCCTCTTCTGGCTTTTATTAATGAAAAGTATTTCAGTATTTATTTTTAACAACTCAAGGAGACTGGCGAGATACTCCGAGTAGTGCACTAGAATACAAATAGTATCCTGAAATAGCTCATGATCTTGTTCTACAGTTGTTAAGCCTGTTTAAATTCAGCTGCGTGGTTGGTGCTGTCCAAGATGTAAAGATGATAATCAGTAAAACCACCTATCAGGGAGTGGAAAAGAGGTCAAACAAGTGAAAAATCCAGGTGTTGGTTCTTGAGAAGCGTGTTGGGAAAGTGGGAATTGCCAGCAGTTGATATGGAGGCATCAGCAAGTTGAACTGATGAGAAGAGAGATAGTCCTGAAATGGTGTTACTTGTGCAGCATAGTCTAGGACCTGTAAGAATCCGGTTTTATGTTAGCACAAAAAGCAGGAATATTTAAATTATGTTTGCTGATGGTACAGAGCTGGCAGCATAGAAAAGAATCAGCGTACCACACAGTAAGAATTAGCAAACAAAGAGGAAGGCTTGGGTGTATTAGTTACAGGGGAGCCACTGGTGCGATATGCTTTAGTGAGGGGAAGAGAAAGATAAGCACAATCCCCAGAGCTGGGCTAAATGAGTGGAAATTTTCCAGTACAGGAAAGGAAGTATTTTGCAGTTGTGGTCATTATGTTCATGAAAGATAAATTCAGGCAGGAACAGGCAAAGTGTGGAAATATAATAGGATAGTGAAATGAATGAAGAAAGTAGAGAAAATTTAAAAGGTATTTGATTTATTTAGCAAAGTCTGATAACAGAGGTCATAGCTGTCATTGGAAGGGAGAGGAGGAGGAAGAAACTTCATTTAAGACATAAAGAATGGTGGACATAGGAAAAAATATAAATAAGCTGCAGGTGTATATTTGAAGGAGGGTCTCTAATTATTAAGGGAGCAAGGTAATAAATAACCTTCTGATAGAAATAGTCTTCCAACAGAAGAAATGAAGGCCAAAGTCTGGTTTCAGTGTGCACCAATCAGTTGGGTCAGGAGTACATGACGTGATTACTTGTGGCAGAGGGCAGCGTGTCTGTGATGCAGGCAGACCTTGCATTCACATCTCCTGATTTTTGAGTGGAAAATTCAGATGACACCCCCATACATTTTAAGATAACTGCACAGTGCTTTTGACATTAAACTAAAGGAGGCGAAGTTCTGTTTTCTGTTAATATGAAGAAGAATAATTATGCATATTCCTGCATTTAATAACCTGTTTAAATAAACATGGCAGTTTTGTGCAGTAGTTTATAATTACTGAAAATTTTTCATAAGCTAAGAATTGTTAATATGTCAATTATATATTCATTAGGAAAAATCATTTGGAGTTATGAAAATCTTCCTAATATTTCTTTTTGCACTTAGAGTGTAGCAATACATAGAGAGAATGCTTTTCTTTGGCTGTCTCTTAGTAAAATTAAATTATCCAGTCATTATCTAATCTTGTGACGATACCAAAAAGAACTGGGCACAGTTGATTTCAGGAGTAATTTCAAATGCTTAGTATTCTGTACTCCCTGGGGGAAATAAAGGTCATATAGAGGAACACAGGCCAGTTGCTTGAAACATCTATAGATCCGGTTCAGCGGAGCTCAGTGAGACACCTCAGCTGTTTGTATGATCTGCAGAGGTCAGTGAAGTTTTAAAGAACTTGGGTAGTGTGAGTGTACCCTGCCTTCTAAGAAAGACAGGCCATAATAAATGCCATTTACCTTCTTTATTTTTCTTTGCTTTTGTCTCTAGTACTCTTTGGTAGTTTGTGGATGTAGTGGTTTAACCCCAGACAGCAATTTAGAAGCACTCAGCTGCTCACTTCTTCCCCTACACCCTGCAGGATGGNGACAAAACCAGGACAATGGAATAGAAGGTTTCATGCGTTAGTTTCCTCTTGGATGCAGCTCTACAAATACTTGCAGAGCCAGTATTGTCACTGGGATTGCTCGTGTTCATACGCTCATAGCATGCACCATTAGTGAGTACTTCTGTTCCTTTCTCGTTTGCATTGTGTGGTTGTCCTAGGCCTGTACAAGAAATAAGATGGCATCGTGTGTCCAACAGTCCATTGCTGGAGCTCACTTAAATATTTCAGTGACTTTTTAGCTTGGCATCTTTAGCATTTGACCCCTCACATGGATGTACCATCTGTGCCAGTGGTAGCTGTGGCCTCATTTATTTTGGCATGGTTTCAAAGACTGGTTAAAGGTAGTGGAAGAAAGATGACCTCAGTGATCTACCTTAGGTGGGAGTCTCTGGGATGCCACATCTCCCATGAAGATGAATTCATGACAAATTAAGCTTCTCTCAGAGGATGACAGGAAGCAAGATCCATCATAGCTGAGAAGTAAACAAGTGTTAATAGTCCTGATTTATACATTTTGATCATGTACCAGTAAAAAAATTTAAATTTACCAATAAAAATCTTATATCAGCCTGATGTGGAGAAATATAAAAATGTCATTTACGTTTGGTTCTGTTGTATTGAAGACATGGTACTGTATATTTTATATGAAAATGCTGATTTGTATTCCAACCAAATGTTGTATTTATTGGCTGTATTTTAAAAATTGATAAATATATTAGTACATTATTTCCAACAGAGAAAATAGATGACTCAGAGTCCTGACATCTTTAGACAACATTTACATGCAAATCTGTAACTCTTCCCTAAAGAAGAGCTAACTGGAACCCATGTCGAAAGATAAACAATACAAACACTATGTCTGTATATTTTTGTTTATATATTGCTAAGATGAATATGTAATAAAACCAAAGCTATCAGTGATGTATCTGACAGATACAGATACTGCACATATAAATATTGTTGTAACTACTGATACTGCCTTATCCCTTTGATAAGAACTTTATATAAAGTTTAGAATATTGTGCAGTAATCCATTTACCATGTCAAGGATGATAACCTGGGGTTTATGTCACTGGAGCTATGTTCGAAGTGAAATTGGAATGAAGTGAGTTAAGTGCAGAAGCTGAGGATTTGATGAAACCAAAGCTAGGGTAACGGTGGTAGAGTACAGAACTTGAGTAGGGAAACAATACAAAGTTGCATCAAACTATGCCCGGGCCAGGCAAGATCCGTAGCTGCATTAAAAATCAGTGGTAATTATGGTTAAATCCAAAATGAGTAACAGATAGGAGTGTACAAAAGAAACTGGTAAGCAGCAGGATCAAGGACCTGGCCTAGAGAACAGGTTGAGGTCTAAGCAGGCAAGCAATGAGTGAGATGTGCAGCTGCAGGCAAGTGGCACCTTGGGCAGGAAAAATTATAGAGGAGATTGAAAAAAAGTTTCTGCAGTGGGAAAGAGAGCCTATCTAAAGTGGGATCTATCTTGTTAGGCTCTTAGCCACTGGAGAGACTGCTTATAACTATCTGATTATTATAAACCTTAGAAACTAAATGGGCCCTTTTCTGAACTATGATAGATTATTAATAGTGACGAGGGAAGGAGAGTCATGTTTGTTATGCTTCTGTTCAGTGCAAGCTGGATGATAATTTAGGGAAGATAAGTTATTTCTCAGTCCCTCAAGTAGAAGCCTGACCAACATTTTTTGGTGAGAAATGGTTTTAAACATCCAAGCCTCTGGGCATGCACCCAGAAGGTTTAGAAGACTTTACTGACAGTCTGGACTCACCAAAGTTCAGTCTTACATAAATTATTGTGTCAGTGAAAGACCCAAAAGTTCACAGAAGTGCTAGTATCTTTCCAACATCAAGGAAGGTGAATAGACCAAATTGGGTTATTATGAGCTAGTTTACTCTGAAATTAATATTGGGATAAATCGTGAAAAAGAGACATGAAATTCTACTAGTGATGATATAAAGAATGTGGTTGTACTATGAATGTGATTCATACACTTTAAAGCATGACTATGATTTTGAGAACTTTTTCCTAAAGAAATATTAACTATTATATATATTATAAATTTGGTTGGTCAAGGCAACTCTTTAACCGTAGAACTTTATGAGGCATTTAGCTTGCACAGAACATTGTCATTAGAAAATGAACACTGCATAATTTCAATAAAACGCTAAGAAGAATTAAAAACTCCCTAATAGGTCTTGGGAGACAATTACCAAAGAGAATGTTTCTGGTGAGCTCCGCAGAGATCTGACCTGGAGCCATTCAGTGTTCTCCTCAGGTATTTGGAGGCAAATACACAGTTGTTTTTGATGATCTGGAAGTTGGTGAAAGATAACAGTGAAGGTATGGGCTGTCCTGGATCATTTAATGAACTGTGCCTGTACACAGTGTATTTTAAAGCAGTTCAAAGAAGAATTACATATCTGTGAATAAGATATGCAAGAAATACACATGGTGTGGTTAGGATTACAGGAGGAGATAAAAACAAGTGAATAATCTTTCCAGAAGGCAATCAGCACTGAAAAACATTTTAAGAGACATAATATATCTGAAGTGCACTGTCAGCTCACAGTTCAGTGTTACATCTGAGAGGTCCAACTGAATTCAGTATCAGCCCCAGCTGATGTGCTAAGTAGTGAATTCTTATTCCCATACTCGCTAATCTGGGACTGATGCTGAGTTCATTCTGGTGTCAGTAGTTTTAAAGGGATGTTAAAAATGTGTTTAAATGCAGACACTTCAATTATTTGAGAGCAGAAGGCAAGCAGATAAGGAAAGGAAAGCAGGGTAGAACTTACTAGGGCAAGCTGCTAGGGAAAATAACAGTCATTTTTCTCTTACTGTCCTCCGATTGCCTCAGGATACTTTCTGGGAAAATACGTTTTAGAGCAACATCTCAGTATTAAAGTTATTGTATGATCCATGATGGATTTTGGAACACTGTGTGTAGTATCCAGAGGTGATGATCTATTGCTTGATTTTAGTCTTTACCAGAACTGCCACTGTTCTGTTGCTCTCACTGCTGTGGGCATGGTGAGTCTATCATCTCCAATGGATTCAAGGGGTTTTTCTCAGCATTTCTAGGGGAGTGTTGTTGCTAACCAAAGGCAGTGTGTCCAAAATTCAGAAATTCAACTGATACCCTCTGAAGGTAATGCAGCTAATTTTGTTTGGGTGGGGTTTTTTGTCTGTTGGAGAGGAGGGTATTGCAGGGAACAGAATTTGGACTTTAAAGTAGGTAACAAAAAGAGTAGAGCATTTTAAAGAAAATCCTCAAGACAGCAAGAGGAAGAAGAATAGATTGGAAATGGCAGATGGAACAATACTAGTTGAGGGCTAATGTGGAAAAAACTGGTTTTCCACATAATAAGGGGTTTCTGGTAAAGTGGTGCAGCTAACAGTAAGTAGTGGTAGGTCTCTTAACCCTTTGTAATCTTCAAAATTCAGTTGATTTGCTTTCTTGTTTTCTTCCTCAGATTTGTTCTTTATAACCAAACAAGAAGAGTTACTGCACACATTTGCTAGTTTTATTTGAGAGATAAATTAAAAAGTGGCGCTTTTATAATCAAGCAGATCTGTCTGCAATTTCTATTCTCTATGCAGTCATATCTGTTTTATTGCATGATGGTTTTTATTGAACTCTAGTTTCTTCTTTGAGTTTCATATTATTTCAGGGGTTTGTGTGATCTGTAGCAATTTCTTTATCCTTCTGGTGAGGGCTATCAGCTAGATGGAGATATGTCCCTAATTTTATGATTGCCTTGATCAACTATTTATCCAGTGGAAGGCTGAGGTTGGAATTATTGTGGTGTAATTTGCTGAAGCCACTTGTAATGCAAGCTCTGATAAACTTCTTAAAAGCTGTGGTTTTATTTTAGCAGGTATTACTGTCATCCCGTTTATATGCACTTTTACAGCCCATTACACCTAAAACACAGTGTTGAAAATGGTTTTGATAAGATTTCAGTTTAAATTCTTGTTGTTGAAATTAACTTTTTCTTGAAAAGTACAAGCTGAAAACCAAGAACTTCAGCTGTATATGACACAGGATTTCTCAGTCCTGCATTTCAATGCTTTTCTCTAACTAAACAAGAAATACCCTACTGTTAAAGCTGGGGGATAGTGGAATTTAGGTCCTGTGTAGACAACACCTTTTGACGACAACTATGCAATGGCCTTTTTTTTTTCTATTCTGTACCCAACAGACTTTAATTATTGAACCCTAAAAATCTGATATACTGAAAATCAGTATCAAATATGCCAGGACAAACTACCCTGTAATTTTTCTTCTTTATACACTTGATTGAAAAAAGATACTGTAGTCTAAAGTGAAGTGTGCAGGAGCATAAATAGAATTATACAGTATACTGACCATTTCACTTGCTCCAGCTTCACAAAAGCAATAATAAGAAGTGCAGGAATATTAGCCCTCTTCATAGTCTTGCTACGTTTTAAGAAGCTGGCTCCAGTTCTGAGTGTAAACAGCAGCATTTGTTTCACTGAATGTGGAACAGTGATTCCCTAAATCCTTGTGGTTATAGAAATTTTTCTATAGTTAGGTTTTTCTATAGGTAGGTTTTCAGTCCTACAAAGATACATCTTGCACCAAATTGCTGTCACAGGATGGTAAATATATGCAGAAGTAAATGGAGCAAATCCTATACCCAGTGCTGTAAATATGATTCCTCTTCGTAGGAAGAGGATATGCTTGATCTGTATTCACGTGTGTACCCAGATTGCTACCTCTGACCTGCTTCAGCGTCTAATTTTGTGGTACTTTCTGCACATTAAATGGTTTGAGAGTTATCCAAGGTAAGAGAGTGGGATCTAGAACTCTTCAAAGATGTGGTGCAAGAACCTGCTGCATATAAAAAGCCCAATGAAGAACGATCACAGTTTTAGAACAACAGGATTTAGGCATGATATATATGTATGTCAGCTTTGATTCTTAAGGTAAAAGGGATTTTGCTTTAAAAAGCTGCAGCTTTTAGAACATGGGTTCTAGTCACCTTTCAACGGAATATAATTTCCAAGATAAATTCCAAGTGTGAGTTTTGAGTATTAGGTATTTTGGGTATTACTTGGGTACTGTCTCTTGTTCTTTTCTCCAAAATTCAGATTTACACTATTGTTGACTTTAAAAAAAGGAAAGGTATGCAAGGAGTGACAGTGATGATCCCGAATATAAATTATATCAAGCAAATTGATGCAAGATAAAATTACCAAATCAACCTTTTTTAGTCTATATTTTATGGAATATCAAATGTATGTTTGGCAGTAATTTACTCTTGCCCATGAATTTCTGACAGTTTCGATTCTTTGGTCTTATTAATCAAAGTAGTCAGCACCAGAGCAATTTTTATGAGACTCACAAGTCATAAAAAATTTATTATCAGATAAATCAAAGAAACAACTAGCATCTTAATAGTATGAACAAAGTGGCGTGTAAAAGATCATTCAAGACTACATGCTTTTGACACTTGTGTATTGCATTTATTGCTAGGCTCTGAGGTTCTGCTTGCATTTTCATTAAAATACTCATGACCATGACACAGTTGCTACCTTTAGTGCAGGATTTTTCTTCCTTTTCATTTAATATATACATACATACATGTATGTATATATATTTCATTGTTAGCACCATTCTGGTAAGGCATGAAACATCTATGTAAAATGTAACATAGAACTTAAATTAAAATCTGAAACTTTTATAGTTAGTTGCAGTAGATGATGTAGACTTCAGGAACAGGGTGGGATGGAAGTACATTGTGAGTCGTACTGGAGTGACACAAACATACTTCAGTCTCTGATGCAGTTGCATGAGGACCTCTGATAATCATTCCACTTAAACCTCTAGTGTCTGATTGGTTACAGTAATCTTCCCTGACTGGTTTGGTATTTTAAGATGAATTTCTTGGTCACACCTCTTGCGCATTTTGTTGTAATCAAGTCAGAGCTGAATACTTCCCAGACCTACCTCTTTGTTAGAGCAAAATGCCCATCTTAAACTCTCTTAACATTTGCACTGGTTGAGTCTCCTCCCCAGTCAGTGCACGTGCAATGGGCTTCCCTGGCCCGTTTGACTGCAAGGGGATATAGCCACAGGAGTGTGATAAGGACGTACTTGTGACAGCACAGGGAGTGTGGCTGGTGGCTTCAGCTTCCTTTGGTAACTGCTGTTGGCTCCCTGGCATGAACGCATGGAAAATCCACGTGCAATCTGGTAGCCTTGTCCTCAGAGGAGGACAGTGTCCTCAAAAGTGTTTGGGGAGTGGTAAAAACATAAAATTGTATTGGTTTATGGAGCCTGGCTTCATCTCAGTACTCAAATGTAGGCAAGTCAAGGAGTCACGAGAACAGAGTCACTTTAGGTTGTCCCTGTAGTCACCTCAGGGCACCAAGACAGTTCATCAAATAACTAAGCCATGCTCTTGAGGCCCAGAGGGGAAGGCTGGGCCCTTGGGCACCACTGTTGCTGATGCCAGGCTCCTGTGTGCCCCAGCTGGTGCTGGCTGTCATGTGACCATGGAGCAAGGGTGTTCAGGAGCTGGAAACTTTTTTTAGCAGTTTTTGTCTGAATTACTTTCTTGAACTCAGTGCCTGACAGCCAGCGCTAGCCCAGAGGGCAGTCGTGCAGCCACAGCAGAGGTGGCCCAGCTGAAGCAGGTTTAAGTTCCAGGGGCTGGTTACATCAGCCCCTCAACCACATGTCCAAAGGCATGAGGAGCACCTGGGTCTGCTTCATGCACCAAATGAAGCAAACCTCCTATGAAGAGAACAGAAGTGCTTTTAAGAACTAAAAGATTAAACCCGCTCTCCCCCCTCCTCCCCCAGCATCAATAAACTAATTGGAAGTCTGGATTCATCTTGTGTTCAGAAAATAGGGGGAGGGAGAAAGTCCCGACAGCCTGTGTTTCACATGAATATGGTGATGCTGAATATATGCAAGTCCCATTAATGAAATTCTTGTAGGTAGCTTTCATATGTTTTGTCTAATAGAAAAATAACTGAAGGGAGATTGAATTTATTCTGTGTTAATAACCAGAAAGGATGTTTCTGGATGGCTACCAAGTGATGCAGAACTGTGAACAATACAAAAGAAACCCTACTGTTCCCTATTCCACTCAGTGCATGCTTTTCCAGGAGAAACATATTTAACTTCAGCATTGTGTTTTTCTGTGTTTGTGGTCCTAAGTATGACTGAAAATAGGGCTGCCTGTGGGATGAGCAGCTTACAGAAATGCTCTTGTGTTGTAGCCTTTCATGTTTATGTCCCTGGTCTGATTCCAGTTCAAGTGATTTATGGCTGAAAATAGTTCCTGTGGCTTGTTCACTTTGGTGTGTACCTAAGGTTTAAGGGTACTAGATACAGCTCTTACTTCTCTTCTAGATACAGCTTTAAAGGTGTGGTGGTTTTAACATAACATCCAGTAGTCAGTGCTAACACTGACTGCAGCTGCACATTCTCTTGAACTTTCTTTACTTGCCTACCTACAGTTTGATCTGTGTAAATCTTTCTTGAAGAGTAGATTTTTATGTTCTTTTTATTTTTGGGACAAATCTATAATGAGACATGAAATTTCTAAGCTGTTGAATTTGTCATTAACATGTCAAAGTAACTGACCATCTTCCTGTGTACTTTTTACATGCCTGCTGCTCAGTAGTATTTGCGTTCTGAATAGAAAGGACTGATCTTCTCTGGTCTTGATTTTAAGGCAGACTGGGGTTTGGACTGGTCCATGTTTAGGACAGCTTTGTGGTAGAATGTATAAAACCACAGTTAAAAGAACTGTTTAATTCTGTGGATTACAGGCTGTGATTTGGAGAGTGGCTAAGGAGGATTGCTTAAAATATATATGTATTTCAGAGTACTCCCAGAGTAAATTTGGAAGCATCCGCTGGATGAAAAGCAAGGTGAGCATTTGAGTTCCAAGTCCTTCTATAAACTGGAGAGTTATCCGGAAGCTGACAAGATGTAAGGTAGAATCCCAGTTCTATGTCTGTCACAAATCTCAAGCGTAGCTTTCATAACTTTTCAAAGATCTCAAAACAAGCTGTCTTCAGCTTCCACAAACCATACCAGTAGACAAAGGTGTATGTGGATTTTGCAGTGGAAAATGAGCAGTTCAGCTGGCTGGTACGAAATCAGCCAGTCAATGGCAGACCAGCGTTGGAGCACACAGTTCTGTTTGTTCCCTTCGCTGGAACTCGGTTCACTTCATTCCCAGTGTGAAATCTACCTAACCAGGCTTTTTTTTTCCTGTAACTTCACCAGGATTTTCTTGAGTACTATAGACAGGACAAAGGCATAAAGATCTGCCCTTCAGCACACAGAGGTCAAGCAGAGTTTAGGTCCAGGATCCCACAGCCCCTTCCATAGGGATTATCACTGATGGAAAGAGTCAAGGGCTCCTCTAATCACTAATATGGAGAACATGAGGGACAGATGATGTTTTCATTTTCATGAGGTTGAGGGTGAATTCTGTTTGGTGTATTTAGATTCTTGCTGTACCTGACCTGATGCATCTGAGGTGGCCTCTGGTGTGATACTTTTGCTATAACTGGAAGAGGTGGTTCAAAAGCAGTTTTACACACTGGTACAACAAATTATGCTATATAGCCTACAGATTCTTCACCGAGGCATTTTGGGGGTTTTTTTAATCAGTAATATTGACTCTTTTTTCCTTTGTTTGTTCGTTGACTTTAATTTGCAGTTTCACTCTGGGAATTGAAATAAAATAGTTTCTTTCTGCATGTGAAATTCTTGCAAATTCAGTCTGGCATTTCACAATTTAGGTTTTGATTAATTTGTTTACTTTTTGCTTCAGTTTTGAGACTATTCTGTAGATGCATGCCATAATGAGATTTTAATCTCTTCCAGATAAGTTGATTTTTCCTGCTTTCCTCTTAAGTACAGTCCCGTTCACATGATGAGATACTACCAACTAGATTGCCCTAGAAATTCAGGTGTGGCTGTGATCAAAGTCTGGCTGGTAATAGTGTATCATTTCCAAGTGATTCACTACATAGATTCATAGCTTTGGATGTGGCAAATACGTGGTTTAGTGTTGCAATAATCTGTACATCCCACATTGTTTTATAAAGGAGAGTTTGCAGGTGAAAGTTCTTGTCAACCAACCTGAAACCCAGAGATGCATTTTATTAGAATAGTGACAGTGACTTGAGCAATCATAAATATTCTGACACTTAAGTTTGCAAAGATAAACAATGGCCTTTTACACATTGGTGTTGTGTTTGGGTTCCCACTGGACTATGGCTGTACTTATGGTAGCTTCTTTTTAAGTACTGCTCTACTTGATTAGGTTTTTTTCAGTAATATTTGCTTATGAGCATATAAATGCCAGGTGTTCTGTGGCTTATGGTGTTACGAATGGTAATTGAAACTTCATATTCCCTTTGCTTGGCACCTCCTGTATCCACTAATCTATACAGTTATTCATAAACTTAGTTTCATGGCTTCATTAAGCTTAATGTTTAGGTTTAATACCCTGAAACTTGATTTGCTAGAGTCAGGTTTACCTGTGTTCACAAAGTAAGTAGTGTGAGCTGCTTTCATTATTTCCTCATTGAAGAAGATATTAGCATTTATACCCTCGTATCAAGGGTGAACATTAGTAATTCTTGTTTCCCTGAAAAGGATTGATTTGTGGTATTACATAATGCTATCACGTATTTCACACCAAATCTTCCTCTCCCTGTGTTTCAGACAATGGAGCTGGGAATCAGAAAAGCTGCTTTCACTTAAACATTTGTACCTTGGCATGGGAATATATTTGTGAGCACTAAAGAGTATATGTATAGGAAAAGGAAAGAGTCTGGGAAGATAAGCTGAAACACCTCCTGTATTTCTGATAGAAGGATAGAGGTAGACTTCTAAAAGGTTTATATGTTCATGGTGTATGTGTCTCTACGCACTCATCTGTCCGTAAATATTCTCCCACATTTCTCTATATATTTGGTTTAGTGCTGAAATTACCTATTGTTCAGTAAATGCATCCATTAACTCAGTTCCAATTCATTTTTTTCCAGGAGAAGGATAGATTTAGAAAACAATGGGCATTGAAGTGCGGAATTGTGTTGACATGAATTTTTTTTTTTAAATTGTGTTAAAAATAAATTTATAAAAATAATATTCATAGGTAAAGTACTGAGATTATCAAAATGAATCATGGGATGAACTGATGCAAAATGTAGATATTGCAGAATCCAAATTACTATATTCATGAAGATCATAATTAATTATGTAATTCTAGATACACACATACTATAGCCTAAAAATGTATTGTAGGTTTACAACTGACTAGCTGTTTTCTGTGGCAGAATGTAGTCTCCGCATATTTATTAAAATTATTCATAACTGGTTGCAGTGTAGATGAACTGCTCTATTCTTATGTCTTGATTCAATACATTTTCTGACCCAATTTATCGTGACATTATATTGGAAATTTTTCTAAATTTTAGAATGATCCATGGGGCATTTTTCAAAACCCCTATCAGCGTCTCTTAAAAACATGTATTTGCGGTTTACCATTAAGAATACTTTCAAAAGGTTTAGTAGCAGTACATATTTTCTATATATAATTGTTTGCTGCTCTTAAAAAAAATGTTTTATTTAGATGAAAGAAGGATATACATTGAAAAATTAGGGCTACACATCTAATTAAATTCTATGTGCTTACCCATTCTCCAGCTTACAACTATAAATTGGTTCTTTTAAAAATATCATAGGGTGGTGAAACATGTTTATAATGCATTTTTATGGCTTACCCACGGATGTCCCAGGAAAGTTATAAAAATCAATTATATACCTATGGAGTGTGTGGTGC
>VYZQ01000982.1:52039-63066 GCA_013400655.1 Mystacornis crossleyi
CACTGGAAAGTCCTTGACTGAGGGTAAGCAGTACTTAAAAACTACCAAGACATCAGTGTGTTAACAACATAAATCTTGTGTTAAATGCAGTACCACCTACTAAGAAGAAAACTAACCGTGTCCCAGCAGAAACCAGGACGGTGTGGGAAATAGATAAATGGGGCAATAAAGGCAATATCCTTGGTAGGGCAGAGGAAATGGGATTGATAAGGGGAAAAAAAGATGGTCCTTTCATATCAGGTTGAAGTTGGGCAGAACCAACTAAAGAGGAATAAACAATTGAGCAAAATACAGTGAGGAAGGGTAAATTATTTTTAATAACTTCTGAATAGGAGTGGCATCGGCAGAAGGAAATTATGCTCTTGGCTGTATGGACAGTGGAGCGTGGCCAGATCTTCAGAGTGTTGAGAAGTGTACTGGTATGAAGGCAAACCAGCAGGAGGAATTAACTCCACACAAATTCACCCAAGACCGTACTCACATTATCCAACCTCTGCTCTATTTACAGCTTTGCACCCCCTCTTTGACTCCCTATTTGTCATTGCTGTGCATGTTGTACGGGGCACATGAATAGAGGTGTTGTATAATTCATTTATTAGCTATAGATTCCTACACCTGCCAGGCCTACTCCTGCTGGGCGTTAAATTTTGCACTTCACTGGATCACACTGCAGGTATCTGCACTGGAAAATAACTCTTCAGAACGACTGAATGTTTAAGAATATTTTCAAGTTTTCAGCCTTTTTCTTGAGCCAAAGGCAGGGGCTGATTGCCTAGAATAGCCAGTAGTGCTGTGGGAAAAATCAGGTGTTTCAGTCGATCTCTGAAGCAGAGATTTCCTGGATGCCGTTTATAACCCCAACTTACGGTCCAAGTCGGATTGTCTTTCCTCCACTCCTGCTTGTTTGGGAGAAGTTCTTGTTCTACTGTACGAAAGGCTAAGGAACATTCCCTTCTACTGCTTGGTCCTGAGATTGCAATATAAGTAGTTGCTAGCTAAGAATAAAGGGAAAAAATTAAAAGATATATGAGACCGTAAATAACAGAGACAAGGTATATCAGTATTTATATGAGACATTCTTTCTTTTTTTTCTACTTGCTCTATTGCTTGCCTGCTGACTGTTTAGTTACACAGTTAATTTGTATAGAAAGTTTTCCTCTGAAAAATTGGGAACTTGTATATTTGATAAGTATTTTTTCTGTAGACATGATAGCATGATAAAGTGATTAGCAGAGTCGAAAAGAAGATTACAGGACAGGAGAGAGTTACAATTAAAAAAATCACCCTTGATGATTTTGGAACATAAAAAAGCATTTCAAATATAAATATTACTGTGTCCTGAAAAGAATAGCCTGCAGTTCAGCAGACCTGAGTGTAAAATACTGACGTAAGGAACACATGGTTGGGAATTACTACTGAGCACTAGATCTACAGTGCTGGAATCTGCATTCCTCTGCTCTGGAATCACAGAGGGTCAGTAAATGCCACCACACTGCTGCCAAAGTGCCTTATGTGACATGGAAGAAGTAATGTACCTGGTGTACTCAGTTCTGTCATCCCTGTTTTAAGGTACGTATCCAAAAAGATGGGAACCAATTAGAGAAAGTCCAGAGCAGAGGAACAAGCAAAGTCAAAGGCTGAAAAAGTTCATTTACGAGGAAAGATGGATGAAGTTGAGGGGTCTTCCCTGAAGAAGTATGTTGAAATATATTCAAGCAAGTTTTTGAAGAAGAAGGGGAAAAAGTGTGATCTTGAGTGAGAATAAGACCGAAAATGTTCCAGGTCTCAAATATACTCAAATGGACTTCTTTCATCACTGGAGATTTTTAACAGCAACTGTTCCTAAACGAAACGTGAAATCTGGAATGCAGGTTCAGTTTGCTTTCATCTTTCTCAGCAGAGTTCATTGGAAGGCAGTAACCTCTGTTGTCTTAACCTTTGCCATGGAGTTGTAGTTGTCTTATTTCACCCATCATGTCACTTTATAGCGTATGATTTGCTAGAGGGAGGTGTGAACCACACATAAGACACTATAAGTAGGTTTTCTGATTTTTTAAAAATAGTTTTCTGTCCCAACCCTGAAAACTTCTTTTAACATAGAGGAGGCAAAGAAGTTTGTTTACTTTAAAAGTAAATAAAAATTCAAATAAAGTTAAAAATAAAGTTAAATAAAAATAGAAGTTAAGAGCTTTCGAAATACCCTCATGTAGCTCAAAGCACAACTTTGTCAGGAAAGAATGTGAGCAAAAAACTTCCAATTTTCTTAGTAAGCAAAAAGAGCAATTTTTCAGTAGAGAAATGTGCCACAGCATACTTTGCCTACCTTTTGAGGTTGTCTTCTGCTCTTGTTGAGTTTGGCTTTCAAAAGATTTTTCGTTTGAAGATTTTTTTGGAAGCAGCAGTGAAGCCTGAAAAATTGCCTTCTGTAATGATCTTTGGAAATTTCAGTGTGAAAAGACGAAATAAATAGAAGTTCAGTGTTTTGTTATTTGGCATTACTTTTTTCCCCCCCCAGAGATGACCACTAGGAGAAGGAAAGAAGAAAAAGCAAAATTGATGCATCAAGCATATAACTTTAGGATTGTTGCTCTTACTGAGACAATTACTGTGCATATTATAACAAAAGTAAAAAATATTTTCCTGCAAGATTGATGTACTGACAGTTAGGTTTACTGGAACTTCTTAACTTATTGGAGAGCAAAGTATTGTGTGCTGTGCTTTGCTTGTGATGTTTTCACAGTGCAGTGACAGGATAAAATATATAAAAATGCTTAGTGTCAGCTGTACAAAATGCAGACTTACTAATGCAGGTTTTCAAGAACAGAGAGGTCTTTTGTTAGTTAGAGTGGAATATGTGGGGGGAAAAAAATCTCAGTGAAACAGGAGTAAAAAATAAGGGGAAGTCTCTTAAGGAGTTAAATATACTGTCAGACTGTGCACAGTAGCCAGGTCAGGAGCATAGGACACTGCAGTCACAGAATAGTCACTCAACATGTTCATTTATGATCTCAGGGAAAGATGATTTTGTATTTAGTTTCTGCCACTCAGTAAATCACCTTGTCTTGTGCCAGTACTCTTTGCTAGTGGGGGAGTTCAAACACCTTGAGCTCCATCACGCAGGGGATGTTGCCCATCCACAGACCTGATTAGGTCCTTTGTGAGGCGAGGTCCGACACATTCCAGCTCCCTCAGCCTTCCTGGAGGTGCAGAGGGTAGGCAGTGTGTGGGAACTGGGAACTGCAGTGATGCAAGACATCATAAATACCAAGTATTTCAGCTGTCTGCAATGCAGTCTTTACCATGAAGTGGCAGCTATAATTTCCTTCCTTATCCTTCATACTCTCCCTTTTGATATTATTAATTTACAGGACATGCAGCCAGCATTTCAGTGTTTAATACCAGGAATGTATGGATCCGCAGCATCTCAGACAACTACCTCAGTGTTGTACAAAAGGTCTTAAAATTAATCAGATTTAGAGACCTGTGTGGTGAAATAAAGTATTTGATATGGTTGTTGAAAGATAGATATAAACTTTTTGGGTGTTGAAAAGCTTCAGTAATTGTTACCCACATTTTATGGTGGCAGAACAGAGGGGAGTGAGGCAGGAGAAATAACCATTTTAGGGACTGAAGGTGGAGAGGTGACAGACACCACTTCATCAAACATAAACACAACTTCAGTAAAGAAAAGCAGCAATAGTCACAGCAAAGCCCAGCAGTTCAAAAAGGTGTGCTTAAATATGCAGTTTATCTTATTGGTCTTCTTGTTCACTTACGCATACAGTACCTGATTTTTTTATATATAAGCCAAATTTAAAAGGGCTATTTCAAGATCCATAAACCTGATGATATTGTATATGCACAATGAAAGCAGATGTTACTCTGCATCATTATTGCTTGTAGAATTATTTAAAAATCTAAGTGTTTTGTTGCCACCTTTCCTCTATTTACACCTCTTAGATTTTTGGTTTATGAGCAGCAACAGCAAACTGTCACTATTTGCTATAAATTGAAGCTTTTAATAACTATGTCTGTTCTACAACATTTGTCAGCTTTGAGTATTCTGTCAGTAGAAAATAAAAATAGCAGGAAATCTCAGCGATACTGACACTGAAAATTTATCTGCTTATGTTCAGAAGGTGTAAAGTGCAGGTTTCAAGAATAAGCAATTGTAGTTTTCCTTAAAAAAAAAGTTGCATTTGCTGTGGCTAACACTGTACTCTATATACCTCACCACCAAAATAAATTACAGAGCACTTGTATGCAATGTAGTTATCGACACAAAATACTATTAAGCCCTTTAAACAATAAGAGATGGTCACATAGATATTGTTTGTCAGACTCCACATTGGGCACACTGTTGGACACAAAGTTGAAGTTGCAGAAGTGCACTGAAGAGTAGTTCTGCTCAGTAACAAAGGTGTTTTATCACCTTGTAAAACTTGATTGTCATGTCACAGCATTTTAAAGTGAAAAGAAGATATTTCAAATGTAAACTTTTTCCAATAGCACTGTTTTATTTAATCTGGAAGTGTGCTTGGAAAAACAGGTATGCATTAAAAAAGAAATTAAAAGTTTACATACGCTGTCATATTCTGTTGCTCCTTTTTTTCAGTGTTGCTGAGGGGCATGCTCTTTTGGTAATTTTCCTGAATTTTTCTTTTTTTTTAAGGGTTTCTTTACTGTTCAGTAGGATTTTTCCCTCCTTAAGGAAAAAAACTCCAGCTAATACATCAACTTCAGTGTTTTTATTTATTAGTGAAGCAAGCTTAGAGCAACAGCACAAACTGTGAGGTTCAAATGTATTATGTTGTGGTGGATCACTTGTTACTTGTGCAGGCTTTGGTACAGCCCTGGATTTTTACTTGTCCTTAACTGAAGTGTTTCACTTGCAATGGGACTAGTTCACTTCTGCCATCACAAGTGTGTTATATCTAGCCTAAAACACTGTTTTCCACCTGAAACAGTTTCCTCTTCAGGTTCACTTTCTCTCATTTTATTTGTGAAACATCAAACAAGGTAGTTATGGTTTTAGTTGTAGGAGATACTCTGGCAAATACCTGTTTCCTGTAGTATTTCTGTTCAGTAGTGGATGGCTAATGTTTTAATTGTGTTCTTCTTTTCTGACAGTCCAAAAGCCAGTAGCTGTCATTCTCCTCTCCAGTAAACTGTCTTGTTCACAATCCTCCTTTGAAATTGTGAGGCTCATTTTGCCAGAAGGTGAATCTGATTTAAAAAATACTTTCCATTTTAGGAGAGGGTCTAAAAAGATTTTATCTGATCAAAAAGAAGTGTTACAAGATTGAATTCCTGTTCGCTACAGAAGTAATTTTTGTCTGACAGTGCCTTCAGTCTGCTGTCAGTGTCTTTCAGGAGTAATACAGGAATGTAAAGATGGAGGGGGGAGACTTAAATAGAGAGAGATAAAATTATGCCTCTGGGAAATACTTTTTGTTTATTTATTTCACAGCAAAGGCTTGAGTCTGTTCTTAAATGGAAGGGTAACACAACCTAGATGGGCCCAGCAGTGAGAATGTGACATGTAGGACTTGTGTAATTTAGATAAAGAAAAAAAATTCTTAATTCTTTCTTTTTTTCTGTTGGATTTCGCTCAGCGGAAATTTATATGGGTGCACAGTTATGATAAAAATAATGTTTTGTCTAAGAGTTCGTTGTGCAATTGAAGCCTGTAAAAGAACTTTTCTTATTCTGTAACTTTCAAAATGTTTTTTAGTTTAAGATTATGTATACCTGTGTCTAAAAATGACTTGTGTACTCCACATCTAAAAAACTGTAAAAAAATCTCTTCAGCCTGGAATCATATGGAAAAAATTGTGAAAAATTAGTCTATTGGGTGACAAAACAAAATTTATTATTTTAGATAAGCTATATAGCAAAAATAATTGAGGAGTTACAAACTCAGAGCTTATAGGTTTTCAGTGGCATTACCTAATTAGGAAGGGAAGGCATTTAAATTACTTAAAATTTTTATTGGAAGACTGTATACAATAAGAAATACAAATCTGCAGAAATAGACCTGAACTCTCCACCCTGGAAAGGAAATGATCCACCATGATGTGTCAGAGATCTGTAAAATAGTAAGTGGCATGATACAGTGGAAGAAGGAACTTTGCTAAATATTTCTCATAATCCAGGAATTTAGAGAAATAATCTGGGGCAGAAGGGAGGTGGTGTGGGTTTTAGCACATCATTCATTCCCAGCCTCACTCTGCCTCTGTTTGAAGGCAAGATTACTAGTTTTTATATTCTCTTCACTGTGATTCCCACAGAAGAGAAATTTGGCTGCACGGACCAGATAGAAATCTGCTCTGTAGCAGCAGTAGTGGTCCATAGCACATGCCATCACCTAACCCAGGTACTACATCTTGCTACACCATTACCCTCCAGATGGCAACTTTTGCCTTTGGAAGGAGCTGTATTTCCGTCTCCTGGACAGTCCTTGGATGCAGCCAGAGTACTCATGTTCAGGGGTAAATGCATAATAGGTTATTGGAGATGGATCCACCTAAAGCTCTGTGAGAAGAAAAACTTATTACTCAGTGATACAGGCCTGGGAGTTCAAAGAAGGTTACGCAGAAGTCACCTGTGGTTGACAGGAGGGCAGAGTGACACATACCAAAGAGAGATGCATTGAGACTTGTGTGGATTTTTCTTCCCCTGGCCCGTGCACCTCCTGTTATGTCAGCCATCTGTTGGCGTGGGCAGGGCAGCAGTGAATTGCAGAGGGTCACGTACTTCAGGGGCGTTCAGCAGAAGAGCAGCTGAGGTGTCGTACTGTGCCCAGAGGTGTCCCAGAAAAGCAGAGTCTCTGGCACCTGCTCCCCACCAAGTTGCCATCTTGGAAGAGCTGTTTCCTCTGCAGAGGACAGATAAAAGGAGCCCTGTTTTCCTGTGAGAAATACTGTGTTCTGGTACCTGTGGGTTTCTGTGATTTGGATACGTGCAGTCTGACACGCTATTTGGGCAAGGTTGCTGACCCATGGTGTACATAGAGTCACTCTGTAACTACTGACTGGCTGAGAGGCTACCATTAATTGAGGGTCAATTCAGCTTTTGGGGCTGGAAGCTATCTTTAAGACCTCAGCTGCTACAAGGTTCCCTGCCCTTTGTTCAGTGCTGAGGCTCAGAGCAAGGGTGAGATGCACAGGGTCACATCCCCTTCCAGTATAGCAGCTGAGACCCTGAGACCTGCCAGATCTCACCTTCATGTCCTGAGGCAAAGGTGCTGTACCCCGCCAGTGGAGTCACCTGCCATGTGCTGGGTGGCTGGAGGACACGTGCAGACAGCTCCTGCGGGAGCAGCTCCTCAGCTGTAACTCCACAGCCCAGCATACTGATGGCGACTTGTTTGTCAAGTCACGCCATTTATGGAACTGTAGTCTGCACCTTAGATAACGTAGGGGATCTTCGTCCATCTCATTTTCACATATGGTCAGCATGCATATGGTTTAGGCGAGTTTTGAAATATATAGAACTTAAAAAATATTTTTCTTGTACCCATAAAATCTCACCTGTCTTTTGACAGAGTTATAGAAGCTTCAAAGCAACCATATAACAGTATGAAATAGTTCTCTTTTAATAACATCCAGTGGCCCCAGTTCTTCTTTATGTTTCCTAGATTTGTAACTCCAACAACAGTATTTTTAAAAGTCAGATAAAGTGGTCTTATCTATTGGTTATATTTTTTGATGCTTCGGGAGATCTGTTTAGTTTTTATGTTGGAAGCCACCAGGCTGTTTAAGAACCTGATGAAAAACACTGAGAAGTAATCATAAAGCAAGGCTTTGGGAAATCACAGGAAGCGGGGTTCCTGGTAAATATATTAGATCTGTAGTACGATTTAAGGACAGTACTTTTAAGGAGAATGTGTTTTGCAGAAATAACATTTGTCATCAAGTCATTCTTCCCAGGTAAGCAGCCTTCCTTCGGTGCATTGCAAGAATTCCTGGGCACGTAAATAACATCAGGAATGTCCCTGGGAGCAGGGCCTAATGTGGAACAAATGCTTCACTGGTGCTTCTGCTCCCAGAGGACTCCCCCTTTGTGTTTCATATAGCAGTCCAAGCTGCTCAAATATTTTTAAGCTTTTCTTAGCGTCTTCTGTCCCCACATCTTTACACACTTCAAATTTTGAGCAATTATTAATTCCTTTTAGTCCAGCTGTTTCCTAGGAACTGCCAGTTGAAATGGTTTTCCTGTGCCCATTGGTTCAGTAGCTTTGGTGAATTGGTTCAGTGACAAATGCCTTTCAAAGTTGTCCCTCAGACCCGCAGAGCAGTGCTCTGGTGTGACAGGTAATTCCAGTGCCTTTGAAACAGGAACTCTCAATATAGCTACATTTTATTATTCACACTTGGGCAGTGGTGATTTTTTTTACTTTCTTGACAGTCTGTGTGCAAAAGAATACGTATGTGTGTGTGATTTAATGAATGAGTCTGTTGTCCTTTTCACCTTGCTACTTTCTCCTAACCCTAGAAACAAAAAGGAGAAAGAAACAACCTACTTCTTAAAAGCAATTTTGATTAATGTATTGCTTCAAAATTCTGGCATCAGGAAATAGAAGAAACGTATTTTGGATAACTGAATTTTTCTGGAAGACCTGCTTTTAAAAGTGGGTTTATATCTTTTCCAGGGTTAAGTGATACAGCAAATGCTTTTGATATAATATTTGTGTTTCATCTGAAGGCTGTAAATATTTTTTTTTAAGATCTGCCTCTGATATCCCTGTGTCTAGCAGAAATTCTCCCTCTGACTGAAGCGTATCCATCATTCTTTAGAGTATCCATCATTGCACATTCTGATTCAATAAGAGATTATATCTTATTATCCTTCCAGTGAGTCACCGTATTTATGGATTTAACTGGTATTGTCCAGATGTATCATCTTTGATTCAGTGTTTTGGGTACTGTGGGACTTACTCCCCATACACCACATACTGTAGGTTGCTGTTACGTGGTGCTGAGCCATCCCAGGGACCGCTTTTATCTATGAGTGGTATCAACAGATAACAATTGAGTTTTTGTTAGTGCAGAGTTTATATATTCAGTTTTGTTAAAATGAAATGTTAAGGAAAGCTTCAGTTTATCTTGTAATGCTGAATAAGTCTAATCTGATTTGGTAGTTAGGGGTTTTCACACAGTTTCTTTTTCACAGGATTGCACACATATTTACCATCGTTTGGTTATTCAGTGTTATGCTAGCTCTCAATAAATATTCGCTGATTTTACGTGGCTTTGTCAGTTCTTTAGAGAATTAAAAGGCATGAGGCATATTCAGATTGAAATGTCAATAAGTCTTAATTGTCATGGAGTATGTGACTCTTGATAAGTTTTAGGCTTTTTAAAAGGTGATGCTTCACATAGCTTTGCATGTCGTTCAGACATCTTTTAAGTCTCTGTGCATAATTAGTTGAAAATTATTTTGGTTTTCTGCTTTTTGTAATTACAGTAAATTACCTTCTAACCTTGTTAAAATCCTAAAAAATCCCACAGCAAATGAAAACACAGGAAGAATGCAGAACCAGGTGTGCAGAGCAGGTGTGGTTTTTTAATGATGACAAATACAGTGCAGATTTCACAAGGTTAGAGGTCAGTCAAGACATCTTTTCTTATTTGTGCATTTTCAGAAACTAATTTTAGAAAATAATTGAGAAGATACGTTTGCAAATAAAGCAGAAGACAGGAGGAACTGTGCCTCTGTGGCAGTAGTAGTTGCCAGTAAGGCAGTAGGGGAAGGAAGTTAATTACAGCATTGTAACAGTCTACAGATGTTTTAAAGATGCAGTTACTAGTCAGAGTAGTATTTTTCTGTGCTTATTACAAGTGGGATATGGACAGTTTTAACCTGAATGCCGAGGAAGACCTTTTCATAGCAGTATGCAAGTAAATTAACTCTTGGATCATGCTTTTTCCTGAAGTACTTAAAACACATTTTTTGCACTACTTAATATGGGGGAACTCTTTCACTGCTCAGAGCATGGGCTGGGTTCTGTTTCTAGCTGCTCTGGTGCTTAAAGCACTTTTCTTGAGGCCATCCAATTACAGCAATCTGTTAACCTCTTTGGAGGAGAAAACTGAAACCCGTGTCCAGAGAGATGAATGAGATGGACCTGAGGGCAGACAGCTCACCAAATAGGCTTTTGATTAAAAAATTACGTCGTTCTTAAGTACTGATTGGGGAATTTCTGAGAAACTGATGAGAATCTGATATAGAAAAATTCTTGCATTTCCTGCCAGAGAAGACTGTTCATGCAGGCTGCACACGGCCTAAATAACCAGCTTCTGGCAAATCCTCTTTGCAGGAGTAAATATTTTCACTGCATTTTTGAGACACAGTTGCTAGTTTTCCCAGCAAGTGTTCTTGATGGTNAACCTGAATGCCGAGGAAGACCTTTTCATAGCAGTATGCAAGTAAATTAACTCTTGGATCATGCTTTTTCCTGAAGTACTTAAAACACATTTTTTGCACTACTTAATATGGGGGAACTCTTTCACTGCTCAGAGCATGGGCTGGGTTCTGTTTCTAGCTGCTCTGGTGCTTAAAGCACTTTTCTTGAGGCCATCCAATTACAGCAATCTGTTAACCTCTTTGGAGGAGAAAACTGAAACCCGTGTCCAGAGAGATGAATGAGATGGACCTGAGGGCAGACAGCTCACCAAATAGGCTTTTGATTAAAAAATTACGTCGTTCTTAAGTACTGATTGGGGAATTTCTGAGAAACTGATGAGAATCTGATATAGAAAAATTCTTGCATTTCCTGCCAGAGAAGACTGTTCATGCAGGCTGCACACGGCCTAAATAACCAGCTTCTGGCAAATCCTCTTTGCAGGAGTAAATATTTTCACTGCATTTTTGAGACACAGTTGCTAGTTTTCCCAGCAAGTGTTCTTGATGGTTACTGCATGCAGGTAGCAGCCAAGAAGAGAAGTAAAGTAATTCTCACAGAAGAAAAAATTCTTACCTTCAAGAAGCAAAGGCATGATCCAGATTATTTATTTATTTATTTA
>VYZQ01000984.1:0-15446 GCA_013400655.1 Mystacornis crossleyi
AGAGTCATTCTGGGGGTAAATTTCATATACATAACCTAATATCTCCATGGGGGTTAAATATGAGCCTCCTCCAAGCTAAAGTCCGAAGACTGGCTGCTGTTCAGACAGGTTGTTTCTAAGGTGAATAATTTTTGTCTTTTATGAAGATTTTGGTAAAAGTTGGGGTAAAAAAAGAAAAGCCTTTGGAAATTTCAGGTTTCTTCAGGTAGAATTCATTTCTAATTGAATTCTTTTCTCTCTCTGACCTATAGAATTTGTGATTCTCTACAGAACAATCCCTTTGGACTTATGACAGGTGGTTGGAAAGCTGGGTATCTGCCTCACAGGATTAAGACAGTTCTGTTTCTTTGGTTTTTTCAGTTAATAGAAGGACCTTTTTTTCCCCTATTGTTTCTAGACTGTACAGCTTCTGAATGAAAATTGCATCTTGTCCCCACTTTGCTATCAACAGTGAGTTTATCTAAGCAGAACAGTGAATATATTACCATAGTTACTCACTTGAGACAGGGAAAACAGGGTCCAAAACTCACAGCCAGCTGTACCACTGCTGCACCACATTTCTTCACCTCTACAAAGAGACCTGCAAGGGATCAAAGGTTTCCTTAGAGCCTTCCGTGGCATCTACAACACTTTATCAAAAGTTCTCGAGTTTAACAAAGCAGCTTTTCTCAGTGAAATTTCTTCAGCCAGAAAATCTCTGACTGGCTTGGCCTCCTTCAAAGGCTTCATTTAGAGGGTCACCAAGGATCTGATTTCCTCTACTTTTCTTCTTAGGAAACCAGATCATAGGCTCTTCTTTCTGGAATTAATCAGCTCTGCTGGAAGTACTTTAGGTAGAACCTTTTGATATTGATTATTTTGAATATTTGGGATTTAGTTTCAGCTTGCATATGCATTTATGATAAGTTATGAAAAATCCAGGATCTCTTATTATATCTGAATGTATTTGTTTGCTACTGATGTTCACATCTGCCTATATTAGGAACAGGAATAAACAAAAATAGCACCAACAGCATCACATTGGTGTTTTTGCATATTAATCTGACTTTGTAGGTACTGAGTTATATCTGCTGGACTTTCCTTTCTGGGATGCAGCAGATAATGTGATAGCCAGTTGTTAGAACATATTTGGCTTTTCTGCTGTTATAACCATGATTGGTTCTTTTCTGCTTTTCCATTGTCTAATCAACAGAGAATTGTTAACAGGGTGTACAATTGCAGAGCAAGGATGTTCAGGGGGGATTTAAATAAATCAAAGGGACCTCTTTTATAAGTGAATCAAAATCAAGCCTCTTGTAAAGTTAAAAAATGTTTTCTTGAATTTCTTTGTCCATTTTCTCTAATCTTTTCTACATCCTTCACTCTCTCTGCCTGACTTGCTCTGTGATCTCAGTCATGGCTAAAAGTTAATATGCTTTTTTCATTTCTTTTGCTCCAGCAGTATTTCCTGGTAAACTGCACTCTTGTCTTTTCCTGCTACATCATCTTGCTCCTTTCTATGTTTCTTTTCTTTTTCTTAGTTATCTTGGATGGAGTGCCTAACAGATTCTGTACTGGATGCTAAAATAATTGTTATATCTATGACATAATCTTTCCTTATCAGACAGGTTTCAAAATGAAGGGTAGAAGTGGGAAGAATGCACAGTGCATCTACAGACAGCGTATTCTGAAGCATGACAGATACACCATTGAGTCTGCTCGGGTCTTCAGCAACACCAGAGACACTGATTGGCACTAAAAAAGGGGGAGGGAGAAGACACATGACAGGTCACCGAGTTCAATGGAATATATTACAGAAACTGGGAACAAAAGATGAGGAATCGCTCAAGTCTAGTCTTCTAATTGCATAGGCAACCAGGTGAAAGGACACCTTTAATAGAAGAATCATTCTCCATTAAAACACATTTAATTTTTTTACCCCTACTACAGCTATTGGGAGTCTGGAAAATTCACTTTTCTATGGTTGAAGTCCTCCCTGCATTTTTTATCTAAGCATGAGCTGCTTTTTCATTTATCAGCCTTGTTCTATAGGTGTAGTCAACTTTTTTCCAGTCTGGTGTCTAATAAATACATTTACAGACACCAGTCATATCCTCTTTCAGTTTTTTGCTTAGTCAGACAAAAGCAGCAAAGTATTTTACTCTCCTTCATGAATGGTGACTCTTCAGTCTGCCAGCCATTGCAGTCGCACCTCCTTGCAAATATTCCACTTTTTGCTGATTTTCTTGATTCCAAGTGACAAAGATCATGTACAGAATTTCAGATAAGGTCACACTCTCTGGTCTTTACATGGCATGAGTATTCCCTTTTTTTGGTGTTTTTTTTTTTTGTTTTGTTTTGTTTTGTTTTGTTTGTTTTGTTTTGCTTTGTTTTTTTTAATTACAGAAAATAATAGTACCACATTTCATGTGTATGTATAAAATATCCAGGTACTTGTCTTTTGTATAAGTAAAAAAAACCCTCTCATCTTCTTTTGTAAGGACTTTGTTTCCTAGCTTACTGGAAACTATAGATTTCATACCTCCTCTCTTCATGACTGAATCTTAAAAAAAGATTGATTGAAAGACTGATTTTTGAGAATTCCTGCTAGTTAATTTCCAGCAGTTTGATGCTGCTTCTTTCAATGCCACCTGTTGCCATCTATCCATTAGACAATCTCTTATCCACTTTACAACTCTTCTCTTAATCCCCTGTTTCCTATGTAATGCTGTATCATATGCAGCACAGATATAGATAAGATGTATCACAAATCTTTTGTTTAGAAAATCAGTTATCTTATTAGAGAGCGATAACAAATTCACTCAGTACATTCTATCTTTAGTAAATCCTATTTGTATGTTATCCTATTTTCCATTTTCCACCCTGTCTTCAATTACTTTTTCCTTCAAAATTTTTTCTAAAGCAACTGAGGTCAAACTAATGGGTTTGTAGCTGCATAGGTCTCCCTTTTATAAATGGATAATACATTTGCTCTTCTCCAGTCAGCCAGTATCATGTCTGAGCTGCTTCCTACCAGGTTTGGGATTTCATGTTCCCTTTCTTGTCAGATTGTGGAATGGACTTTATTTGATACCTCTCCCTGTCCTGAGTACACTGTGCTTTTAGTTTTGCTTCCAGTTTGGTGATTTTCTGTCATCACAACTTCTTTCCCACTCTTTATCCTCTTTCCTCTGAAAGCATACATGAAGTGGTATTAATTGTAGATAGATTTTCTTTATTACTATTAGCTCATATTGAAGCCCCACATTTATTTTTGTCTCATCTGAATGAAGATTGTTTTCCCCTTTGTTTAAATAGCCCTTCCAAATTGTAGTTCAGTTTGGCTGCTGACAATTTTCACTTTGTATTTTGACTTCTAATACACATCTATCTGTTGATCCATCTTTTTGCTTTCATCCTATGATTGCATGTCTCTAATAATGTCGACGGGGTTCTTCCTTTTCATGGAATAGCTTGACCATTTTTCCATGCATTCTCTCTTCTCCATCAGCTACACATTCCACATATTTTTAGCTCCTTTGATCTAAAAAAATTCCAAGGGTATTCCATATTCATATGGTCTTGAATAATCTGGTATGTCTAATTTTACTAACAAGATATTTTAGGCTAACAAATTTTGCCCTTTGAGCCAGAAAGCCTTATTTTCATTGATTGTTCCATTTCATGTAAATGAGTTTAATTCACAATCTGGTTTTGAACCAGTTTTCTGATAATATCTGTACTTCTTATCAGAAGAAAGAGAGTCATAGGCTCATCTCTTACTGGCTGGTGACTGCTTGGTAAACAGATGCTTTAGTTTGGCCCAAATGTATTCTGTCTGATGCATGCCATACTTTCTTTTTCCTTTCTAATTATTAGATTATTAGAAGGCAGTTACACAAGTTTACTTACCCTTTCTTCAGATCTTTCCTGAGTAGTTGAACACTTCAGTACCTTGGTCCCACTATGTAACTTTGCTTTCTCTTTCCTGATCATCCACCAGTATTTCCTCAACCATAGCTCAATTTTCATTGAGCAGATTTGCTTCATTGAGCAGATTGCTTCTTGTTGTGTAGAGCAAGAAGACATGAACCTCTACCAAGGTTTCCATGTGTTTCTAAAGGTTCTTTCTTTTTTTGAATAATGTGGATCTCAGTCCCAATTTTTTCCATGGATATTCAGTCAGCTACCATTCCCACGAGTCTTTCCTTTTTAGGCATTTTTCCCCTACCTAAAATGAAATAATTTAGTCTAATCATCTTTGATTTATTCCAGTGAGAATTTCTTAGCATCATTTTCCATTGAAGAAAATTAAATTTAAAAAAAGATCCTCCCTTATTCCCAGCAGAATACATTTTTCCTTTTCCACCCACATCTTCCATATTGAGAAATGACCTCACATCCTGCTCTGTGGAATTGATTTAGTGACAGTTTATTTGTTTCTTATTAACACAGGCTCCCTGTTCAAGCAGACACTATTTTTTCTTAGTTCATTTTGCCTTCTATTAACAGATGATCCTTACTTTTGTTCTTCCTTCTCACTAACTTCTCTACCATTATCACACATTTTTGGATTCTAGTTTCCAACAATTTTTTCTGGAATAACTTTTCTGCTTCCTTTCTACCTTCTGTTTTGTATTTTTCTGTTGTAGTTTTTGAGTCTCCCAGATGACAAGCATAGTATTTCGCTTTCCTCTGTTTCCCAGATTGCTCTACTTGTTATACTTTTACAGACTTCCCTGACTCACCAGTCTCCCTTGAGGTATCTCTTATATGACCTCTCGCTCAACAAATCCCCATAAATCTCCAGTTGCCCATTCAGTTTTCTTTCTCTTACACCGTTTCCTCAAATTCACATCTTCATTCAACATTATCTCCAGGCACATCTCTAGTAAGGTCTTCTCTAGATGAATTTTAGCAGATGATATTGCAGGCAGATATATACCTTTCCAGAGAATAAGATACACCCTATGGCTTCTGAATCCAGTGCACATTGTCTCTGGGAAATTTTCTTGTACCTTCCATGGCTGTCTCAATTCCTCATATAGGCATTTCCTCTTACATGTACCTTTAAGGCAAAATCCCTCTCACTGCTGGATTATTTCTTTCTTTTTCTAGGATTCCCTGTTGCTGGTGACATACAGGTTGGTGCGACTGAATAGCTATGCCATTATCAGCTTGGATACTGCAACACTGAGGAGTGTATTGCAGGGTACAGAGTAATAAGAGCAAATTTGGTTCACAGTCCATCTTTTCAAAGCCATCTATCAACCAGGAGGCTGCTTTACACAGCTATGATATACAGGTTTGATATTGAGACTAGACTTCTGAGTGCCCTGCTGGAGTCAAATTCATCTGTTATTACCTGGTGAGTGGTCACTGGAAAAAGAACAATTGAGAAAATAAGAAATAAAATTTGGGGTCCAACTTACAAGTAAGATACGACCAAAGAACATAATTGAGAAGTTCTGGAGAGTGCACAGGGAAGGATGATATTTCAGTCAGGTTAAATACTATCTGGGTAAGTATTCAAAGAGACAGAGCCTAGTTGAAGCATACTTCCCCTCTCATAATACAATAATCAAACTCCCAGACCTCCAGGGAACCAAGAGCATTTCTCAGAGGAAGTACTCTAAATGGTACACCAATAACTGTGTCATATAGCATGTCTTAGAAAACTCAAAAATCCTCCATTACTTTTTCCAATGTCTATGGGATCATTTATCCAAAGCAAATTTTACTGTAAATGTGATATTTCAAAGAAGCAATTTCTCATTAGATTAAGTATAGTACTTACCCTATATTCTGTTCAGATAAAGGCACCATTCTGGACTCTGTGTTACAAATAAATTGTTGGGATCCCCAGAAGTGTCAAACACAACAGACACACGTTGGACTCAGCTTGATCTGCAAATGAGCTAGAGACAGACTTTAGCCGTGGTTGTCTTTGTAGACAGTTTCATTTTATTTATCTTTGAACAAGCAGTATTTTACAGTAAGACATGCATCTTACAAGGCAACATTTGAGTCTTTTAGGTGCTAATGCAGGCCATTTTGTCTCACCAAATCTCACCAATGAATAATGCTCAAAGAATGCAATTACATCCATTCCCGCGTTTAGATGTTGATGAAAGAACACATGCCCAGTGATTCTACTAACTTTTCATGACTGTTAGTCTTAAGTCTGATCAAAATGAATCCGTGTAGAGGTTCACAAAATTCTATACCATGGTGTACAAAGAACTCATACTAAATACTCTGAATAAAAGAAACAAAGTTCAGGATCCTCTTGGATTGGATGCAGGTTCAAGAGGGTTGAACATACCCTCATATTTCTCTAATCAGCTTAAGTACTGCATTTAAATCAAATCAGGAGTGTGCAACAGGTAATGTTTGTGGTATTTATGGTAATAAGGGAGAAATTCTGAAGTGGTTGAATGCAAATTTTTTGTCTCTCTTTTGTCTTGATAGATTTTAGATAACATTGAAAACGCTGGCTGGAACACACACCATCATCCGGTTAGGGATCTTCCCGCACAGCATCCTTTGAATGCTGCCATCCCTTAACTATTTTAAAGACACATGTACACTCACAAATAATAAATCTGCCGTGGCACACTTGGAAATATCCCATCCCCACTTGTACAAGTTACTATGTTCAAAATATTTCTGTGTTTAAAATCGTTCAGCAGGGTTTACCAGATTTATAATCATTTGAGACTCGCAGTCCAAAACCCTGGGTGCACGTCAGGCTGAGCTATTAAGTGTTTATAGAAATCTGATCAAATGGACCATCATAAGCTGGGGGGAGCAGGGGCGGGGGTGGGGGATTCTGTTTTAAACCCGACCATAATGACAGTTTTCCTCGTCTTACGGCTGCGACATGAAGAGGGAGCTGTAGCTCTTCCGAGCCGCCGCGCTGCCGAGTCAGCTCACCCAGCCGAGCGCCCCGCTCGCCGCTCGCCCTCCGCGCTCTCCTCCGCTCCCCGCGCTCCTTCACTCACCCTCTTACTCTTCCTTTTTCTTTCCCCTCTCCCTTTTTTTGTTTTTTGGTGGGGTTTTTTTTTAGTTTTTTTTTTTTTTTTTTTAATCCCTGTGCCCCTGTGCCAGTTAATTTAACTGTATCTGTTCAAGTGGAGATAATCCATGCAAATCAGAGGCACTGGCTCCCAGTGCTCGATTCACAAAGAGAACTCAGCTTCAGGAGGTCACTCGTTCACAGCTGCTCCTCCCATTATATTTTTCCCTTATTGCAGAACTACTGCATGTATACAGTGACTGAAAGGACTCAATTCACTGCAACTGCTGCCTGGCTTTACTTACAACTTTCTTTAAAGGGAGACTTACCTTCTATCACTCTTGCTAAGGTAGGAAGTCTGATTCTTCTAAAGACATGTAATGCCTCCAGTGTTTGCTCTTTATCAGATCCCACTATAATGATGCATATTGTTGTCAGAATTAGGTCCTAATAGATTTGCACCAGGTGCCCGATGCTTTTATTACTTGTGTGTATAGATACAACTGTTTAAACAGCTTCTTTTCTGTTTATTTAGCCAGCTATGTATCCCCTACCCCCTGGTTTTCTTTTCCTTTTCATAATGGCAGGTAGGATCTCAGTGCAGTAGCTTTCTAATCTACAAATGTAATCTTCAGCCAAGTTCGTATTCTGTTTTAAAAATGTTTTCTAATGTTTGTGTAAGTAAATGCAGTGAATTGTACTCCGACCAAAGAAAACAAGAGAGCTTTCTAGCCTGAAACCTTATTAAGGTGCTATCTCTGGAGCAGAACAACTGTTGAAAGGTTTTAAACAAAAATAAAAAGGTCACCTTTTACTTTGCAATGTTGTAAACAAGGAAACTCCAGGCCTCACTCCAAATGGGCCTGTCATATATTTAGACCACAAGATAAACATATAGTTAGTAGAATTACCAGCAGAAGCGATGAAATGGAACCCTCACTATTCTCTCTTAATATTTATTGTTTAGAAGGGTTGGATAGGCAGTGCTTGCTCTGCAAAAAAAGTGCAACTCTGAAACTACTATTTGAATGTGATTCCTAAAAAACTCCTTAAGAAAAGTCAGTCGCTACGTCATTAGTTACGTTCTAACTTTGAGCATACATCCCTTGAAATATTGAACTAATACATCTGACAGCACACACTGGTTTTATGAAAGCAGACATATATCTTGCATTTATTAATGCATATTTCTTTGAATATATTGTCAGAATTTAGGGCTGAAAATAGTTATATAAATAACTATATAAACAACTTTGGATATGTAAAATCACAAGTAATGGATTTGAAGACTAATATATTGAAAAAATTAGAATTTTTCTGACTTGTACTTGTCCCACAGTAAAGTTCCTGTTTGTTGTTTCGCACAGCTGGATTTAAAAAAATGACAGCAATTAGATTTGGAGCCACCCTGCTTTTGCGTAACTTGCTATCTAACATAGTCATGTTAATCAAATAACAGTTCTGTGAGGTTTCAAACAGAATTCAAAATAAAAATTTAGTTGACCATCCAGGACAGAGAGATATTCCCAAACATATCCTGTGTAACTCCTTCAAGAAAACTTGAGCCATACATTCTCATTTCACATTTCTGGATTAAATATTTTTACTAAAAATGCTTCAGGAGAGTATTTGCTTGCTGTATTAAGTATTTCAGTGCCTAAAATGTGCATCTTTTCTCTTTGGTATACAGTCTGCTTTTTTCAAAAGAAAAATGCTTTCCGATTTTGGAGTACAGTACAAACCTAGAGAGCCTTGTCATTGTTAGCATAAAGAAGCCATCTACACAAGTATTACTGTGCAGAGGGCAATCTTTCTTTTTCTGGCATTTGTAAGGTTATCGTACATAGAATTTAGCAGATAAATATCTTTTGCTTCATGGCATTTTGGAGTCCCTATTGGTATGCAAGTTACCCTGTGAGGAGGGAAACTGAAAAAAAGAAATATGTTTTATAGCAGTGTGTAATAAAAGCCCTTCACAATGATGTAAGTGGAGTCTGACCTTTCTTTCTTATCCTGTAATTAGAATTTTTATTAACTCTTTCAAGTGCAGAGTTTTTTGAATAAATTAATGTTAAGAGAGAACAAGCATATATCTAATGTGGGGGAAAAACATATATTTTTGATATACAAATTTTAAAAGTAAAATTTGAGAATCCTTTCTAGACAGGAGAAAAGAAATATATTCTTCCCAGAAACTCAACTTGCTCCACACAAAGAAATTTTCATTTAAAGAAAAGAGGCATTTGATACAAGCATCATGCCTCCCCTAGAAGAAAAAAAAAAAAAAAAATAGAAAACAAAAAAGGAGGGGAAAAAATAAAGCGATTCCAAATAAAATACTTCTTACATTTTGTGAAAGAGAGGAGAAATGCATTTTAGAGAAGTGAGCTGAACTTTAAGAAAGACATTAAGGATCTTTTGTCTGACTGAGTCTCTGGCCAAGGTAAAGTTGGGAAGTAAAGGTGATCCCTATGGAGTTTAGCAATATACAGAGATGAGATTAGATGAGTCACTACTGGAGACATGAAAAAGGCCTTTCCAAGAAAGACTTTGTATAAGTGGATTAAAATATTGTTGCAGCAGACAGCTATTTCCTGATTCTTTTCCATCTTTTACCAATGACCAGTGTCTCACAGGGACAAAAGTAGTCCTTAGTGAGTCATCAGCAGCATTTCATACAGTTACTTCCAAATTATTGCACTCAAGTTTCCTTTAAGTTCACCAGGTTTACTTGACACAACTCAGTTTAATTCCTTGATATACCACAATTAATGAAATCAAATCAGGTTGAAATGAAGTATTATTGAGGCCTCTGAACGTATTTTCAGTGAACTCTCAAAGGCGTGAGACCCTGTGTTTCATTTCAGGCTAATTTATGTCATGGAGTTTTCTAGAGAAGATTGTCAGTGACCTTCTGCAGCCAGTTCCTTTTTTCCTTTGGTGTGGTTTCTCCCTCTGCCTCTGCAAACCTGCCATTGCTATAGTAACTCTGTCAAACCTCTCTTCTAGATAAGTTACCTGATACTCCACTATACTGTGCCTTGCAGCAGGATCCACAGGACACAGTAAACCTCGTGGCTGTGTACAATGCAGGGCTCTTACTCCCATCAGACTCTTTTCTGCGGGTTTTACCATCTTAAAAGAATGCTTCAGAGATTGTTACTAAGTTCCACCCAACTTCTTGAATGCCTTGTTCTCAATTCTAAGCGAAACGACACCTTGAAGTATTCGGGGGGGGGGTGGATGGGAATCCTAAAAACTAAGTTGTAGAGCTTTTGAGAAAATGCATGGCTAAAAATAGGAAATTTAGCTGTCAACAAAGTCCTCAAGGACTTGTTATTAGTATTTTCTATAATTGCATAGAAAGACTATGTTCCCCACAGCTTCTCATCAAATTATGTACACAATTATATCATATTCTCCTTTTTTATTATTTCCTTGTGCTGTAGATTATTAAAATCTAATATTGCAGAGTACAGATATTGCGTATCTTTTGCAGATGAAGTGTGCTTACACCTCTAGGGATTAAAAGCTGAATCAGATCTATAACTTGCCTACTAACAGCCTTGAAGTTGCTCCTTATTTAGTTATTTATTTATTTGATTGGTTGGTTGTTTTTTATTTATTTATTTTGCCCTAAAGATTTGGATTGACAACCTTTAATATGTTTGGAACTCTTCAGCCGATGTAAAATGCTTGGTAATGACTGAAGTTAACCTGAGCCTTTACATATCCATCTTGGCCAGGAACTGCACTGAAGGTTTAGTAAGAGTTGAGAATTTTATGCAAACAACGATTCTCTTGAGAACTCATTTTTCCGTCCTATCTTACTCTCCTTATAATTTCTAGAGGTGTTTAAGTCAAGTTGAACCCTTTTCCTTCCCTGTCTCCCAAATACCTGTTATAGGAGTCTACATGAAAATTTTTACAGATGAAATGCACCAAAAGAGAAGCTGATAAGAAAATAAGTGGAGTGGAAATGAATCTTTAAATGGCAAGTCTGTGAAACACTGAACATGGTTATCTGACATTATGTCAGTGAGTGTTATCTCTTGAGGAGAAATGAGCAAGGGCAGTCCACACAGGAAAAGTAATTGTTGCTTTACTTCTGTCTGTTTATTTGGGATAGCTTGAGCTGCCTCCCACTTTTTTATTTTTCTCAGTGTGAAAAGATTAAGTATTAGAAATGCAGCCAGTAGGCATCTCACTCAAAAGCAAAGCTCATTTGACCTTTGGACACAAAATATCTAATGCAAATGAAAATCTAAGCAAACTCAAAAATCACTGAGTACAAGAAATACACAGAATGTGGGTCAGTAGAAATTCAACACTTTTAAAAATGAAAACAAAATAAACCACTGAAATCACTTGGTTAGATTAACATTATTTCTCCATTCCACATCAGAGTATCAGATGCTGTATTTTTGTCCAGTGTACCTTTGGCAAAAGATCTGCGGCAAAATTCTGCATTAGTTTTAACAACTGCAACTGAAAGGTTTTGGAGAAGAATACAGGGGGAAAGGAGGGTAAAAGATCCTTAATCAATACATACATAATTGTCAAAAGCTAGGTTTTATAGGAAACAAAGAGTACATAGGAATTAAGATGCATTTAAAGTGTATGATGCTGCCACTTCTCTGTTTAAAGGTTACACTCGTCCTTTAAGGAACTTCATCCCTCCCATGGTTTTAGTTCTGCTGTTGTTGTTGGAGGGTGATTGGTTTTTTATCATTGGGGGAATGGCATGTGAAAATGCATGAGTGTGAATGGATAAAAATCCCTCAGTCACTAGACACATTTTCTTACTTCTCTTTTGGCCAAGTTATGAAGGAAGAAGGCAGAAAAGACAAAATTTATTCCATGTGAGACAAAGGACTGAGAGAGGGATACAGGTTCTGTCTCTGGAGAAATAAGATGAGTCACAACAGGCCTCTGGAGCCAGGACTTTGATATCTGACTTGCCCCTGCAGAAAAGTCTATGACTTAGAAATTGTGCTCTAAGGAAGTAGATGAAATACTTGTTAAAGTCAAGTAACAGTCCCCGTGCAATTTTTGTTCCTCGTCTTTGCCATGGCTTTGTTACATGAGTTCAAAGAACGATAATAGTATAATGTCAATTGGCAACCTAAAACTTAGAAAAGGGAAGAAATTTCAGTATTTTCTCTAGTGAACCTGAGAGTTCTCATCACTCTTACACCTGAGGCAAGAATTTTTTATCTGGAGGAGGGTACATATATTACATATACATACATATACATATATGCATGCACACATATATATATATATATATGTACATAGGGGAGGTATATTTAGTTTTTCTTACTAAAATTTCATTGCCCATGTTGAGTCCAAACTTGATCACTGCATAAACAGCTAGGTGAGTAAGCAGGCAGGTTGGAAGGGAGGATCTACAGGCATCCCATGTTCAAGTGACTTTGTTCCATATTTCCTCCATAGGTTCAAAAGTTTCTGCCTTTCTGTCCAGTGAGTAATGTGTAACCTGGTGCCTCCTTTCTCAAGGGAGGAAGAGATTGTCAACAAAGAGATGTCCAAAAGTTAAAGGTAAGTGTTGAACTTGCCAGAAAACTATGCAGGCATTACTTGATGGTTTCCCAAAGTCCACCTGCCAGACTCAAAAATATGTCTGTAAGTGGCAAGATCAGAAATGTTTCACAAGTTCATGCTCTATGGCAAGTTTTTATGTGAACATAGCAGGGCAGACAGACAGAGAGACACTGAAGAGTATTGAGGTAATATGAGGGACAGCCACAGACATTACAGAAGACGGGTTAAAAGTACAAGACATGGTTTAGAGTCAGAACATTTGGGTTTAATTTATTTAGAAATTTCATTAATAGACTGTAAAAAAAACAAATACAGCATGGCATTTCTGGGGATCTTCTCGGTGTTGTTTGTTATGGATGTTTTCTCTAACCTTGCAGTCTCTTCACCAAGCTTCCCTCTATCTGCCACAAAAAAAAAAATCACCAAAAGTGTATCATAAAACCTATTTAATTTCCTACAAAAGATTATACTAAGTGTGCTTTTAATGTAATGATGTCAGTAGTGGATGATAACATGTATTAGGTAGTACAAACTGCTGATTATCTGTCAGGATAAATCTGTTTATTTCAGAAATAGCAGTCTGACAACCCCCTGTTGTTAATCATGAAAGTACATGCTAATACCAGGTACTGTTTGGTTGGAGCCTCTCAGAGGAATGTGTTTGTTATATTTGTGCTTTGACAGTCTTTACATTGAGTTTTGCAAATTTTCTGTATTTTTTTTTCTCATATTTTTTAATACAGAGGCTAGAACAAAGCTGCAGATCTACAACTTAGGTTCACAGCAATTCAGAGGAAGGGATGACTTGTGAAGAGAGAGAGTAGATTATAGGATTACATAGTGGTTCAGACTGTGCCCATTGTGCGTTCATCTGTAGTAATTTCAGTGCAGACCCATTAGGGATGAGCAGAAAAAGAGCAAAATGAAAGTTAGGGAGTTCTTTTTTCACCCAGAGTCACTCCTCTTAAATTTGTTTATTTATTTTTCAGCATTTTCCTAATTATATCCTGAACTAAAAAGACCATCTCCAAATGATGCCCATACCATTCCTTCTTAATGAGGCAAATGGCAAAGTGAACCAGACAGCTTTTATAATAGTGTGAATTTGACCCAGATTTTGTGTTGTAGAAAATTACTATTATGTATTTTGAGTGAAACATAAATGGAATACTGAGGTACAGTTTGTCAAACCTTAGGTGAAGAGGTGTTTTATCTGACTTTATTGCATTTTGATCACTTCATGAATGCTGTAAAAAGCTGAATAGCATAATAAAAATTGATATTTATATTGACATTTCAGCATTCTAAATAGAAGCAGAGAAAATCTAAACAGTCCTCAATATCTCTGCAGCTGTTCCTCCAAAACCATCTGAGTTCTGACTAATTCACTTTTTCTCCCCATATACCCTCAATTGGTGCTAATATAAACATCTCTCTCTCTAAAGCAATTTCTCCCTGGAAGATTATGCACATCTTCATCTTAATTCAGAATTTACATGTGTACTTTGCATATTTTTGCATCAGTATGTGTGTTTTAAATTAGATAAAGGTCACTGTCATTCATAATCAAGAAGAAGGTGCATAAAAGGTCAGGATTCAATAAAAAAACTGATTAGATGTAGAGGTTTGTTCATATGATTCAGTATATCATTGGATAAGTGGAAATCATGAGTCAACAAATTAACCTTGGTATAATGGGTTACTTGCTTCATTAGGATCAGAAATGAGATTCACAATTTTTTTTTCCAATATACTCCTTGTTTGTTGCTGTAATAGGAAGAAATACTATGGTGTTGGTAGTTATATAACTGAGTATTTTTATTTAATTTGGCTTAAAATGTGACACAAATGACAATGCTAATGTTAAAAAAAGGAACTGAGGCACCAAATACATTTGCTATGCATATAAATATCGATGGAATAAAAACTAACCACTGTAAAAATACAGAATTTAAAATAACGGTTTGTATGTTTCATATAGGCTTTAGCTTGAGCACATGAAAGGATCTGTGATGAGTCAGGCTTTCAATATCTAGTGTCAGGAGGAGGTCCAGGTGCAAGTGATCCTGAACTAAGGGCAAAGATTAGCTTGCACTCCACATGTTGGTTCTGCCACAAACTTTCCATGTGTTCTTGGGTAAATCACCGACACTGACCGTACCGCCACTTAGATCTGCAAAAAATTATAAATAGAAACAGTGTTTATATACTTGTGTCTACAGACATGGGGTGACCAGGAGGGCTAAGGAGATTTTAGGATTTAACCACTGTTCTATTTGTTGCACCATATTCCTGGTCATTTTCTGCGGTCAAACCAGCAGGGCTGGGAATCTCTGCACTAGAAAACATCTGAGGATTCTTCACAAATATTCTCCAGCATAGACAAGAAATATCAGAAGTACCAGACCCTACTTACCAAATAATCTGGTCTAGGAAAGACAGCATCAATTATACAAAATGATCATGCTATATTCTCAGCTTTGGACTGTATAAACTTGGGGCAATTTAATGACTCCACCATAAGCTTTTCCAAACAGCTTTTTTTGCCATGGTCTTTTGGATTTGGGGGTTAGTTTTGGAGTGTTTTTTTCTTTTTTTCTGGAAATTATTGCAACTATTTCAAGCTCTACCATAGCAGAATAGTCTACTAGAAAATCAACATTACAATTAAAATAGTTATACATGTCAGTGTTTCAGACATAGTGTATTTCTGTGAGCTTTCTTCATGTCTGTGTAGAATAAATATCAAGTTACTACTTGTTCTTTTTTTTTTCCCTTGGGCAGCATTCTGTACCTATTAAATCCTAAGTATGAAAGAAAATTAGACTTGCCTGTTACCACTATAAACTTACACCCAATGGTTTTTAAAAACCATGTAGGTAAT
>VYZQ01000985.1:0-21881 GCA_013400655.1 Mystacornis crossleyi
ACCATAACTTCCTGTACAACAAGCCAAAGCTCATGCTCCACATTCACGCACCCCACAAATCTTTTGGCGCTCCTGGAAGTTCTTCAGTCTTCTCTTCCCGTTTACTTCCCAATTTCCTTCAATAAAATCTCATAAATGCAGTCATAAACGAGTGAGCCAGCTCTGCTGCCTGTACCTGCATCCTCTGAGTGTCTAACACCTGGTTTGACAATCTCCTGCAAAGCACCAGTTGCTTGTGCCTTAATTGTTTTTTGGGGACTCCACATTTATACAAGCATGTGTTTCCCCTCTCCCTCGCGGCTTTCTCGCTCCCGCCACTGCTGCACGTACCCTCACTAATCCTTGGATCGTGGAAGCTGCACACGAGTTTCAGAAGTCACCTATTCCATTCCTCTTTTTTCAAGTTAGGGTAATCTGTATCCTTGTTTTAAAAGCACCCCAAATTACAAAAGTGCTGCACCCTTCACGGGCCTGCTGGCATCCTCCTGTGTAAAAGTCAACTTTTGTAGGTACAGTTTCAAAGCCTGAGTCTTGCTTGATTTATATGGATTGCTGTGTTTTGTTTTATATCTCTCTGATCCTTCTCACTGCTTTGCTCCAACCTCTCCACAGAAAGCCAGTTCCTCCTTAACTTGATCATGCCAGGAAAGCCTAGTGACATTCAGAGTCTCTTTCACAGAGAAAAAAGGCCCACGGGGGCATCGTGTTGGTCTTCCACCACTTGAACTGATGAGTGAAGACATCACACCACAGAAACCATGCCACGGATGGATCTCCATCAGTGATGTCAGTCCTTATCAAGGACATTTAGAATTTCTTCAAAAGCCCATCACACAGTCTGACACGTTCTATTTTTCATAAGGCTGAGTTGACCCGCATTACCACCTTCAATTCCATATTTATCAGGCCTTGTATAATTCACACCATTATTAACTTTGGAAACAATATTCAAGACATCTGAGTGTGTTTTTGTAGACCATAATCTGGCCACCATGGCTGCAAGGCCTGGCTGGTACAGCCCAGGGAAGGCCAGCTCCAATACAGCGACGTTCCCAGCAATGGAGCAAAGGACAAGCAATGACAGAGCCAGGGCATGACTTGCAATAGCCCAAGCAAGGAGACAGCAGTCAGGGAGGCTGCTTCACATATCCCAGGCTCTTTGAGAATTCACCCAGGCTAAGCTCACCTGAAAGAGCTACACAACAAACAGTGGCTTCTGAATTAATTTCTTTGGGTAGTATCTTGAACAGCATCTCAAAAGTCCTTAAATGAGCAGCTTATTTCGCTATGCTGATCATGGTTAGTCTTTTATTAAATTTTGGTATAGATTTTTATATGATTTAGTCCATTTAGTCCAAATCAGCTTTCTCCTTGCAAGAACAGAATTAAAACTCTGGCTGAAGCTGCCTCTGGCTTTCACAGCAATTTCTTAATGTGCAGATGCAAACTGTCCAAGAAAGGTGGTGGCATGTCAAACTGTTTTCTATTATTTTGTCAGTGGGTGTGACTATATCCCCCATGGAATCCTTACATAGCCAACAAGAGTTCCTTTCCATGCAGCAATGAAAATGAAAAGTTTTTAAAGCTGGACATGCAAGAAGCTTTTCCTGTCATGTTGGCAATTTACATTTCCATTCAAAATAAGAATTCCTTGGGAGTTCTTCCCCTCCCCCTATCCGGATACTGTACTCTAAGATACAACACTAAATTCCACTGATTCATTATTCCTATTAAAACAAACAATAACCTCCAATTGCTTAGCAAACCAAACAATTGCAAACAGTAAATTTAAACAGCAAAACAGGGAGCACGTTGGGTAAATGTTATTTCCCTGAACAAGGAAAGCTTTCAGCAAAGTGTTTAACTTGAATACAACAAAAGCCAATTTAATTTAGTAATACACCTGGATGAAAAATGGAGACCTCAGGTTTAATAAGAAGGGGAAAAAAGACAAGCATATATCATCCAAAAGGATAATTATGAGAAACTATTTTGTATGATCCAGCTAAATCAAAGCTTTTAATGCTTTCTTACTCCTGTCAAAGAAGGGAGATTTAGTGCTTTAAAAATGGGGATTTTGCAGACTCCACTGCCCAGAAAAAATGATTTGTCCCTTGATAAATTACTATTGGGTTTTCTACTTGAAAAAAAAAATACACTTACATTGAAATAAATGCCAAGGAATGGCTAGAGAATTTATATTATTCACTCGTATCTGTCACTGGATTGGTTGAAAAGCGACAGTGCTATTAAAAATGTCTTCTTGCCTCTCGACATAATGGCACAGAGGGGCCATGCCAGCATTTCCTGAATGGGAAGGAAACGTATACGGTGGTAATAGTAAGTAAATCTTTATTCCCCTCCACCATCCTGACATACCAGACTCCAAAGAGTGACTCTGGGTGTCCCTGTGTGTGCATATTTTGTGTTTAGAAGCTGCCAATTCCAATGAAAACTCCCCTCCCACTGGGATGGAAATTGCCCATTCATTTTCCTAAGGATTTTCAAGGGCTTTTAAATAAATCCTAGAAAATTCTTCTCTCTTCTGCCAGAGGGGAAGAACATACATGCATATATGATGATAGCTGAAGAGCTGCAGTGCAGTAAAAGCAATTTTTCCCCAAAGAAACCCCTCTGGGGGTCCATAGGGCTCCTTTTTCCCCAGTCCTCGGACAAGAACTGAGGGTGCCATCAGGAAGCAGAAACACTGGGCAGGCACAGCTGCTGGGAAGTGTGTGGAACAGTCGCTGGGGAGCAGGTGTCTCTGAAAAAATGAAAGAAGAAAGTTCCCCAGGGACTGTATGGGGACCAGAGGGATGTTCCTGCAGGTATTAGTGCAGGTATTAGAGGGAGTGGCTCGAGGTGCTAAGGCAGAACCACCTCTGTTCTCTGGGGTGTGGCTGGGGACAGGCACGGTCTTGAAGCCACTCAAGCTCTTTTCTGTCAAACTTCAAGAGCTGAGGTCCCTGTCACCAAGGCTGCCTGCGTGCCACCAGGGCAAAGGCAGAACTTAGAGAGTGTGTGCAGATGGCAAACAAAAAAAGCCATGGATGGAGTTGGGGTGCCATGGCAAGGTTCATAGAGCCACACAGGCTTGCAGGGCAGATATTAGCTGTACTGAGCACTTAGATGCTCACTGATTAGTGTTGAGTTTACACATGCTTTTTGTTACAGTCTGAGAAGCTACTAAAAATTGCTTTGTACATTTCTGAGTTTGAGGTGATCTTGATACACTTTCTGTTATTCTGCTCCAACTATAAGATTTCCTCTTTTTTTGATTAATTGTAACACCGAGTTTCTAGCACATACAAGAGATCTTTTGCATATTTAATCGCTGACTGACATTGACATTTATCTGTCTCCTGGGAGGAGTAACAGTTACATCATGTTTTCATGTTTCTCTGGGCCCTGGACAACTTTTTTGCCTGCTAATGAAATGAGTATCAGTGGGAGAGCTCTGAATGCACAACAATCAGAAAGCAAGAATAAAAGCTTTTCCATACATGCACAAAGTTATATTTCTTTGCAATCATTCAACGCTAAAATGCAGAACAGAGAATGAGCTGGAGAGATGAGTTTGACTTAAATGCCACCGTTTTTCATGTAGAGTGCTTAGTCTATAAAATCTTTGCAACAGAAACAAACTTCTTTCTCCTTCACTCCCAGGAACCTGCCACCACTGGCCCTGACTCACGAGCCCATGATTTAGAAACTGCCAGAATATGAAGACAACAGCAAAAAAAAAGAAATTCTACCTAAAAGACAGTTTAGAAAATTTTCATCTGAACAAGGAAATCAGTCTCTAGAAACCACCACTACAAATTAGCCAAAGTTAGAGGGATTTTATGCAGTAATTTCAAAACCATCTGGCTTACACTCTTAAAGTGTCTACTGTTTAAAACCATATGGGGCAATGCCACCAAACCTGATCTCCAGTTCTTTAAGTGGATTTTACATAGTTGTGCATCATTATCCCAGGTACCAGGGTACTAGAATTTTCCTTTTTACTTTCTTTTATCAAAATCGCAATATGATTTCACTGTAAAGCTGCTGTTTGCTCCGGGGGTTGTCTCACTGTTAAATGCAGAAAACCTATTTTATTTTATTTTTGTTTTCACTTCAGAAAATGTAGTTCAGTTTTGCAGTTCAGCAAATGCAGCATTTGTTAAAATCTAGTGAGTTACAAAGAATATCCAGGCCTCTCTTGTTAAGAAATTAAAAAAAAAAAAATCATTGAAAGTCACAGAAAGTATGAATCATTGTCATTTTGATGTCTCAATTCTTTTTTTCATATGGATTATGCTAACAAAGCAAAAAAAATATTCAATCTACATTTTTCTTGTGACAAGGTCTTCTCACAGAATTCATAATTATATCATCTCTAGCCATTTATCTTAAGTTAATAATTCCATTGCCCTTCTAGAACTGGCATTTTGCAAATACACTACAGAAGCTACTTGAGACAGTAATTTATTTTCAAATAATATCTTTATGTTATCCTCTGGAATGTAGGCTTAAGTAGATTGCTTATCTATAAAAAATGAATGTATTAGAAAGTGTACCTCCTAAAATAAGTTTTGTGAGAAAAACAAATTTCTTCCTAGAAAATTCAGTTCTAATCACTAATTAGCATGCAAATACTAATATTACATGGAGAAACAAAAGAATAAATTGGGATTATAGCAGAATAATCCTTCCACAGTTTTTTTCTAGTCTATTGTGTTCATGTTCTTAAATCTTTGAAGAGTTAAATAAGGCAAGTCATTGTGTCTCTGCCTTTTGCAGGTGCTCCTTTACAGTAGTTATTCCATGGAACTGCTTCCAAAGAAACATCCATGACTACTGGAGTCCAGGATTCCTTTCAAGCTGGCAGTTACAGCTTTGGTGGAAGGCACTTTAACAGGATACATCATAATGAGATCCAGTTGGTGGAAGCTGATGAGCAAAACCCAAACAATTTTGAGTTGTTAGGACTATTAACCTCTGAAAATTCTCTAAGATGAGGCAGAGCCTCCATTCCTCAGTGTCTTTAACAAGCAAAGATAAAAGAGCAGAGAATAAGAACTCAACAGGAATTATGAGCTATGGTCATTTGGTCCTTTCAACTGCAGATCACGGAGTCATAGAATGTTAGCAAAGGGACCTTAAAGACCCTTTAGTCCCTTAATGACCCTTTAGTCCCAGTCACCTGTCAGGGACACCTGCCACTAGAGCAGGCTGCTTAAGGGCTAGTGCAGCTGTGTCCCATTCAGGTACTCTCCTGGCTACACCCAGCAAAAGATCCCGTTCCTCGGCACCCCTTCACCCAGCCACAGTGATGAGATCAGTGTCACCACGAGACTTAAGTGCTTAGGGAGCTCTGTGCCACCAGGAGCTCCGGAGAGGCTGAAAGCCCGTCCTGTGCAGCCAGTCCTGTTTGTGCTCAGCAGCACGAGAGTCCTCAGCAAGGCTGGTCCAGGCGCTCCAGGATCCCTGACAGGGCTCCATCAATGGGTAGAGGTACAGAGCTCACAGCACTTCCAAGGTTTCGATCTGTGCATCATTAATACAAATCAGCTGATGATTGCACTCTCGATTTAGTGATCTCTGCTGGAATTTATGGGGCTGCAGGACATTTTCAGTTCAAAGACATTTAATCTTCAAATCTCTTCCCCTTTGATCTTAAACTGCTATGTCTTCTGACAGCCAGGACAAAGGATAAATGCACAAAATCAAAATGGTTTTCTAAAGCTATCTTTGTCAAAGGACTTAAGAACAGAGGACACTGTCAGAGTTTCTCTCTTACAATCTAAGATCAATTCTGCAGGCCAAATCCTCAGCCAACATAAATCAGTGCAACTTCATTCAAATAAAGTTGACAGGATTTTTTACTACCTGTGGAACCAGTATTGAGAGTTCCACAATTTTGTGAGCCTCTTTAATGTCTGCAAAGGCCCTTAGTGAAAAATAGCCAATAAACAAATGCTAATAATCTAGCCTGATACACATGCAAAAAAAGGAATCAGGTAAAGCAGGCTAGAATTACAGTTTTACAAGATACTGTAAGCTCGAGAAGAGACAGAAGATAGAAAAGCATTCATGGGTCTACCACTTGCCTTATTTTTGTTTTAAATTATAGCCCTGTAAATTTTTCTGGACAGTTTATTCAACATGCAAAAAAGGCAGCCTGTGCATGAAGTAGCCATTGTGAATCTCCTCATTTCTATACCCATTAGCTGAAAGCATACAGCCAATTCTCAGCCTTGTATTTTAGGTCATAAATCTGATCCCTCTGTTCCATGGGCAAATTAAAAGCTATACATCTTTTGTCAAAGTCTTTCTGACACATAGCTCCTACCTTCACAGCCTAAGGCTGGCTGTGTGTCTGGGAAAATTATATACAATAGGCACTGACAGCCATGGAGTCCAGCATTTAGGCACTAGTCAACATATTTTTATACATGTAAAAATCATTCTACCTTATAACTTGAGCACAATCTATACATATTTAAAAGGATTACAGGGGTATGAAATAAGAAAAATGCTTTCAAAAGGACAGGAAGGTGGTCTGAATTCGATAGCCGAGCAATCTTTAAAACTGTGCTGCATTAAGCATATGTATTAGCCCCTGCATTGCACTGATACAGGCTGCACTGTCACAGCCATAACCTATTTCCTCATGCTCTAACCATTGCCATGCTTCATTTTCTGATGACTCTGCGGGCACTGCTTTTGATTTCAGCCCAGTGTGCAAACAGTATATGTATTTTAATTAAATGCGTACAAAAATATGTTGTTTGGGGATGTCAGCTTTGTCATGTATCATGGCAGTGGCTTGTCTCGTTATGTTGGAGTTTTATGGGCTTGAAATGAGGCATTGTGAAATGGCAATATTTAAGAAGCCCCACATGAATTTTGTCATTGTGGGAAATTTTCTAAGCAATGGGCTCCTGCGTATCTTTTAAAAGCTGCAAGAAGCTCACAAAGAAGTAATTTTAACTGTAAGACACAGAAAAATATTTATGCGAAATTGAGGGTTTCATCTAATTATTTGTTCAACAGTTATGCCCCTCTGCCCAAGGCAGCAGCTCTTCAGAGTGTCTCATTCTCCTTACACTGCGAGTAACCCTTGTTTCACACTTTTATCTGAAACACTCCTTGCCCTCCTTAGACCTCTTTGGTTTATACCTGCCATTTTCACGATGTGATCGGAGACGTTCTTCTTTATCCTTTCCTAACTGATATTGTTGTCACAGAATTTACTTTCTCGGTTATTCTTTCTGGAAAACCTGGAAGGCTGTCTTCTTTCCATGTAACACACAGCCATGATGTCAATAGAGCTGGTAGGTTTATCTGCAGATTCCATTTATTGCTCATTCTGAAACAAAGTAGTGCTACTACCCAAAAATACCTCTCATTCCTATTTTTGAATACATGGTTTATATTCCTTAGGAGAACAGTTCACTTTCCAACTGTCATCTTTTGTCCTAAAGCAACCAGCTTTAGGATGCTTTTATGGGCCATGCAGTTTTTCCTTCTCAATGCTGATGATGGTAGTTAAATTTGAGGATGTGATGCTGCTGTCATCTCATTTCATGCAGCACTACAGAAAGGGAAGTAGTATCTCACTTCAGAACAAAAGTCGTTGACAGAATAAAAAGTGATAGAGAACAGCATTAGAACTGTTTGCAGAGAGTCCTGTAGTCCTACCTTTCCATGGCAGTTAAATACATGTCCAGGCCTTGCCAGTCTTAAACTACTTACAGACTTTTATAGTGTATTTCACACTAATTCAATTTCAAATCCCCAAGTCTGATTTAATTAGAAAGGCAACAAAATCTGGGAAAGCAACCAGGCATCTAAAACTGCTGCACTCTGTAACTGAAGTAGATGATGTTTATTGGGCTCTCAGAACATATAAACTCCTCAGCATCGCTGGCACTCCCAAACTGACGGCGGCTTCCCTAATGGATGAAATAGCACACTTTTAATAATGTAAGTCTCCAATAAATGAGGCTTCCCTGGCCCAATCCACAGCTGGCACAGCTGTATCCAAGCCATTCCCACACCTGCAGGGACGTGTGTGCTTCTGCCAGCGCTCACACCAGCGGAACAGCTCTTAAACAAATCAATGTGTGCAGTGAGGATGGGCAGCCCAAAACATAAAAAAATTGAAATCATTGTACTATCAAGGCTCCGTTCTGAAATCCATCTCTGCATACACAGATGGAAGATGATTTGCTTTACCAAAACCCAGTTATTTTATGCTATTGCATCTCGTGCTACACCCGTGGAATTTTATGCATTTCTTGTGAAAGTGGCATTTTATGATAAACCCATTTCTGATTGCATTGTTTAGTGAACTGACATTGCTAATAAGCCTTTGGTGTGCTGGCCCTGTGACTTTGCTTGTCTGACCCAAGCTTTGTATCTTCAGCAAACACACTGATCTGGGCAGGAACATTTAAGTAATAAACCACTGCTCCGTGTGAGAAGGACTATCAGATTGCAATCCCAAGCAAACAGAAATTGGTCTCCTTTTAAGCTGCTTGAAATGAAGAACACCGCAACACTGGCATATCTGCTTGCATTGTTATTTTAAATTATATACACACAGCATCTTAATAGAAGAAATTATATGCTCCCTAGTTGACACATTTCACAGTCAGAAATAAATGTTAAAGCATTTTCAAATAACAAATTGACAATCTTACTCCTGCTTTCCATGTGTTTGCACTCCTTAAAACCACAACCAGAAGGGGGAGTAAAAAACTGGATTTATAATCCACTGCTTACAAAATTTGCAAAAGATTTTTTTTTTAATCACTCAATTGAGGGAAATATTTTTTCCAATTTCCTTTAAAACTTCTGTTAAAGGTCACAAAATCGAAGATAGGAAGCTACAGGAAATACACAGAAGATGTTAATGCATTTTAACTGCATTAAAAAAACAAAAACAAAAAACCAAACATATTTGTGCTTCTGAATAGCTTCCTAATTTCTAAATGTTTCTTTTTTCCTAAAAAATTGCAATTCACATTCACACACAAGGAGTGCAAGTCTGCAGTATAACTCTACTAATTTTAAAATCTCCAAGTGGAAAGGCTGTCAGATAGAGCAGTACAAAACACTAAGTCAGGAGCTGCCTTTGTGGAATACTTTCAGCTTAATACTGGAAAAGGAGTAAACAAAACTCAGAAGAAATGCAGTATACTGAATATCTTTCAAAAGGAGTGAAGAAACCCCGCAAAGAGTGAGGTGAAGTGGCTGAGGAATCTTGAAATTACAAGACATGGTCCTACTATTTTTTTTAAATCTGTACATAACAGGGACATTCTTCCTCTGTCAAGAATGGAAAGTTTTCTTCTCTATTTTTTTCTGTAGTGTATTGCTCTTTTCAGGGAATAGTATTCTCCTCCTGTTTCTACGAAAAAGTAAGAATCTCTTCCGTACACCTTGAAACATACTCTTTGTAAACTCCCTAACAGGGTGATGAAACTGCAAGCTCATTTATCAGAAAATGAATATTTCCAGATGAAAAGCAAGGACCGTAAGGAACATGGCTAAAAATCCAGGGCTGGTGGCTCATTTGTTTACTAGACAGCAAGGTTTTCAACAATGCACTAAAACTGTGCACTGTCCTTAAATTTAGAAAGCACTATCAAAAATAAGTCTCAAATATTTAGATATGTGTCCTGGTTTGGACAGGAGTCTGCTAAGGAAGGCAGGAGTCCTCCTCCCACCCCAGAATGGAAAAAATGTAACCCCCTTCCTCCCGAACTATTATAATTTTGAAAATGAGGGGCTTTCAGGCAAATATATCAGAAATAGGAATAACAGGTCTTTACTTATATATATATATATATATGTATGTACAACAAGGCAAAGCAAAAAAAAAAACCAACAATAACTAAGGCAGTAACAAGTAATAGGAATCAGACCGCAGTGACGGCTGCTGGGGCTGTAAGGGCACTTTCCNCCTTAACATGGGGAAAAATTCCTTTGAGAGGAGAAGAAAAGAACACACACACACACAAAAAGAAAACCTCCTCAACCCCCAACAATATGAAAAAACAGCAGTGGTGTCTCGTAGGAATCATAATCATTTTATAGCTGATGCTGATATCTGTCTAAACATTTTCTTCTGTGAATTTAGAACTCACAACATGGAATCTCTTCCATGACACACAACTTTGAATCGCTCACATGATGGAAAAGAATTTTCACATTTAAATTATGTTCTATTTTTCAATATTATTTGTTCTTACGCAATAAAAGGGAGCCATCTCAGTCAGTTAGGGCTTCAAATATTTTTTACACCATGACTAGAAACAGTTTCTTCGGATATCATGCTACTAGTATTTAAGAAAAGGCTAAATATGATAGAAGAGAGAGTGATCTTTTAGTTTTGTTTTTAATTTCTCTTTCTCCTACCCCTGCTTTTTAACTTGCATGGAATGGGCTCAAACAAAGCAGGGAAAGCAGACCCTCATACCGTCAACAAGTTGAGAAATGAGATTTTATACTAAAGCAGTCTAATATTAGAGTACAAATCAAATGAAAGGCAGAAATTGTCTTAAACTAAGTTAAGCAGATTCTTAGTAATGTATATTCTTGTTTTCCTTGCAACTGAAAATGAAAGGCACTTTTAGATTTTGGATAAATTGACATTCACAGTTACTAATGGAATTTACTGTAAATGCTTAAAGATGCTACTAAGTTGACTCTACAAAAAGATTTTCAGATTTTTCCAAGAAATAATCTTGGTAGAAGAAAAAAAGCAGCATTTGTTTTTCTATGGAAATTTACTAATTTATTTTAAAACTTCACACATTTAATTAAGTGTAGTTTGTGATTTACCTTCAAAAACTAAGTAAAGCTATTTAAAAAAAGTAAACTTGGAAAACAGGTTTGCATCATCCTCTCACGTGGTTAGACCACTGTTTTCCCTGGTGACATCAATAGGACTTAAGGAAGAGTCCTGCTGTAAAAGCAGAGCTCTCCAGGGTATGTGGTCAGGAGAATGTCTCACACACCTTGTCTGCGTATCAGAAAACAAGCAGAGGAGCAAACTCTTTAATCTGACTTTAAACTGCTTTAATCTGACTCCGAGGAAGGGTGAAACATCGGGTCCTCACCAAGTGCTGTGTGTTCAAATCTGCTCACAAACCCCAGGCCGAGGAGTCACCCTGCCCACTCAGAACCACGAGCACAGGAGGGAAAGAGCCTCCTCCAACTGCAATGTTAAAGTGTTAAAAAACAACTCCTTTCGCAACACCATGGGAATTATCTCTGTCCTGACACCAACCATTTGCATGAAACCTTGGTATGCTTCAGTGCCATTAATGATTTGGTTGATATTTAGTAGCTATCAATATCCCTCAGCCAACGAGTAGCTCACGGCTTGGCTAAAACTGTGCCAGCCACCCACTGTATCCTTCACTTCCTATCACAGAGCTGAATTAAAAAGAAGAGCTTTGTTAAAACAAGATTAATCTTCCCTTCCTCATGTCTCAATGATCAATATATATTGAAATATTGAATAGTTATGATTAATCAGTGAGGAAAAAACATATTCAGGTTGCATAATATTAGGAAGAGAAATGAAGTACTTCCTCATGTGCTCATCGGCACTATCCATTACTCCTGTTAGTCATATTTATACTTGCTATAACACCACATACTGGACTATAAAAATATGATTTCCTCCACAAATTCTGCATAGAAATACTCCAGAAAGAAAGCAACAATGCACCTGAATTGTAATTCTTGTTACAAGAAGGAAGGAAGGAAATGAAAACAGAACTGGGGTACCTCCTCTTATCTCCAGTCTGAGGAGCTCAGACCTGTCTGAGGAACAAATAATAGCAAAATTTCCTCTGTCTTGCAGAAGTCCAGAAAAGAACAGCAGAGAAGGCAATTAGTTTAGGGAGCAATTATCTTCCCTGAATGTCTTTACAGGATGGAACTGTGAGACAAGACTTGGAAAAAATCAGACTTTGATAAAGGTCAGTGGCATATAACCTATTTTGGCAATTACTTGTCAAATATAAGAATGGTTTAAAACACACTGACACAACTCAGGAAATCTGGTGACAGGACTGTTTTAAGCAATGCACTCACTATTCTTCAAAGACAACTCTGAATTTAACACTGGCACTACTGAAATAAAATTGGGTGAGGGAGAACAAGGCAAGAAGCAATATGCCATCTCCCAGGCTTTCAGGGGTTTCTGACACAGCTGTGGTGTGTGATCTAATGCCATTTGGGCTCTTGTGTCATCAGCCACTCTAGGCTCTGTTCTTCATCCCTCCCCACTCTCAGACATGAGTCAGGCATCGGTGACCTGCTGGTACATGAAGAGGACTGACCCCTCGTGTGCTCCAGGGCAGCTGGAAAGCTTTCAGGAGTAGTTCTGCAGCACACTCAACAGCCTACTGTCAAGCATCTTCATTTTTTTTCTGCACTGAATTACAATTTTCTCCTCTGGAGATTCACCCCTCTAGGTCCCTGTGCAAAGATGGAGGACGTTTGGGGTCAGATTTGAAATGTTTGACCCACCTGCTGTTCAAAAGCTACGCAGGCTGCGTTCCCCCACCAGTTCTGACATTGTATGATTTCATCTGTGACAGTGGTGGAGGCTGATTGAACATCAGGAGGGAGAGAGAACATTCCATAAAACTGCAGGCGGAAAAGGTTTGCCAATTATTTTTCTTCTCATGACTTTTAGGATGCACAGATTCCTTTTGGCAGTTCCTCTTGTTTTGTGCCCATAAAATAAGTTTATAGCTGAATTTTCTTTAAGATAATCAGAGGCTGTATAATTTATGCATCTGAATAGCATTGTAGCCAGATGTAATTTTGCTTGAAGTTTCAGCATTACAGTTAGTAATGACTCTGCTGGCTGTGTTTTGTAGAATTCGCAATTTATTTAACAGTTGACTGAGCACTGACCCCATATAATATCACTATCATCAAAATGTGGCAAAAATTAAAAATTAAAAACGAAAAAGAAATCTGTGCCTTCTGGGAAACAGGCAGCCTACAAGTGGACAGGGTAGAGAAGAAATCTCTAAAATGACAGGTAACTAACATGGTCTTTAAAGTTTATAGCAAAGACAAACTAGCCAATCAAAGACTGAGCTGGATTAAGGTTTGAAACACTCTCTAAGTAATAGTTATGGCTTGAGGCATCTGTTTTGTCAGCCTTTCTGCCATTCAAGCGCCTCTCCCTGATTTGCAAAAGTTGGCTATTCCGTGATCAGACAAGGGAAATATCAGAGGGTATCCTGTGTTTCCAAAGAGCAGGGACCTTACAGGGAGGAGAGTTAAATTTCAAGTACTGTCTCTTTCTGCCGTGGCTTCCCAAAGAGCAGAGAGCAGTGCTAGGTGGGAAGCTGGGACTTTCTGAAGGGCACAGCAAGGGAACCCCTTGTTTTCCAGAGCGACTCCTCCCCACTCTGCCAGGCTGTCCCAGCCTCCCCCAGGTGCTGTCCCACTCCGCAAAACCCTTCCTTGCTGTCCCAGGCACTGATCATGGTCTGCCCACCTCTTCCAGTACCTCCCACACCGAATCTACAAGTCTGTTTGGGTCATTACTGTATTTTGGCCCTGTTTATAACAAGGTTTGCAGTTAATTCACCTTTTAGCCCACCCACTGGGTGACATTTAATAAATTGTATTCTTCATTAACATTTCCTTCTCAAGCATTATAGATGATTAATGGTGATAGAGATATACAGTGTCGTCAGCATAAAACAATGATTTATGGTGATAAAGAAAACACCATCATCAGCATAAAAAAATATTAGGTTATTTGAAGAACCAAAATTAAGATGGGAAGGAGCAGATCCAGAATTTGCTGCAAGTCCAGTCTACCTCTGCTGCATTCATGGTTGTCCCTGTTTTGTCCTGTGGAGATGAGTGTGGTTGGCACTTCTCTGTGTCCCCAGCAAGGGTGACAAAGCCTGTTGGGAGACACTGCACTGCAGCCACAGCTTTGCACAATGCACAGGGACAGAGGTTTTCTCTCAGACTCCTCCACACTGCCTGTGCATCCTCACTGTATTCCCAAGCCAATTTAGATCAGAGGCCAATATCACACACAACATGCAGCAGGCTGCACCACAATTTGTGTGCCATGTGGGATACAAAGAGCCATGAAAGATTTCTTTTCAAAGCACTCAAAAGGCTGAAAAGATCTCCTAGCCGGTTGCCATTTACACTAATAATCCAATTGCAGTGAGAGTGTCTCTAACAGTGTTAAAAAATGGCAACTCAGTTGAAGACAGTGGCCCAAGATAGAAATAGCACTTTAAAAATGGAAAAATAAGTGGGAAAAAATGTTTGCCTCATGGTTCACAGACACAGCACACTTGATCCAGTGTGGAACATGCATTCAAGACTACAAAGCTTTAAACCCCATACAACTCCCCAAAGTTTCTCACATCAATGATTTTTTTTCCCCAAGGAAAAGAATTCCTAATGACAGCAAAAAAGACAAAGACAACTGTGTTAGAAAGTCATATTAATTTGATAGCCCATTAGGAATGGGCATCTGGCTCTCAGGATTCTCTGAAACAGGGATGGGCTACACAGCATGATAGCTGGGTACATCCAGGCTACAAAGAACGCCTGACACCACAAGTTTCATTAAAAAAAAAAAAAAAGTCTTAGCACTCTTCTCTAAGTGTCACTCATTCATAATAAAATAACAAAACAAAACAAAAGTCCAACACCTTTCATGAAGGCTCATTATTTAGAGGCAGATCTTGCTCTGAAGGCCACTTCTGTCTCAGTAAAGAGCTGTAAAGTTATTCAGTGATTTACAGAAAATTTCAGCCATTTAAATTATTCTTTTGGGTCTGCAGAGGAAGAATTTCTAGGCGGGTTAACCAGTTTTCACCCAACAACTCGCTTAAAGCAATCAAAGCAAGGGATAAAAGCTATGCTAATACAATGTCATGTATCCATGATGAAGCAACAGTGGCAATAGCTGGGTAAAGTTTATCTGGAGGTTTGGCACATCAGGAACAGGGAACTGCCCTTTACCAGAGAGCAACATGGTGGGGGAATTTCTATTGTTCAACACCCACGGTGGTAGCACAGGGAATTCAAGATTGATTCAAACTCCAGCACTTTTTCTGGAGCTTTCTAAAGAGCAAAACAAAACATTTCCTTTCTGGCCTCTGTGTAACACAAAATATTTGCTAAGCACCACCAGTTAAGCTCTGGACTTGTATGCTCAGGAACATCAGGTTCAGCCCAGATACGGAAGTTCAAATCACATGCAGGTTTTAACAGATTTGCTGGAAGTTTCCTCCAGCTTACCCTAGTCATCTTTGATGCTGTCCATACTTTTGGATTTTTTTCTTTTCTTTTTCCAGAAAATTACTTCTCTTGTCTCTCCTGTACCTACTCAGGCATGGATGCCCAGGCCAGAAGTGCCCAGCTGCATAAGGCAGGGGAGGGCACAAGGACCATTCTCCTCAGCTCTCATTCACAGAGCAGAAGCAGCATCTTCTACCTCCCATGTGCAATCTCAGAGCTCCTCCTTATATCAGGGTACAGTCCTTATCTCAACCTTGGCATCCTTTAAACATCCCATGCCAGAGCCGCCAACTTTAGAGTCTACTTACGCCTCTGCTACAGTGGCCTCCTTCAAAACTTTCTGTTGCAAAAGCACAATAATGCTCACAAAGCATTGCTGCCTTTGCTGCCCCTTTTATCGGAGAAAATTCACTCAACAGCAGAGAGTTTTCTTAGTGGCAATGTGCAGAAATCTTTGGAAATGCAACAGCATAAATCAGCCAAGGATCTGGCCCATACACTTCCTGAAATACAGGTACACAGCTCTGTGTTTTCAGACTCTCGATATCGTATTCCAGGTATTCCATGGCCTAGTATCCAGCATGCTGAAGAACTACAGCCAGTGGTATATGATAGAGTCCTCCAGTACAGAGCTCCTCCTCAGCTCAATCCTCCAGTTTCTTTGTACCAGAATCTGTATGTCGAGCTTGACTTTTATGTCTACACCACCCCTTAGATAACATCATCACATCACTCTAATAGTTTGGGGGAGGAGGGTGGTGGGGGAGCTGAATGGAAAAGATAATGTACTCCTATTTTCATTCTATAGTCACACTCACTGCAGCTATAGAATCAGGTATGCCAGTAGTCAGAGTACTTACCTACTTGATAGCATTGTTCCTAATTATTTGCTGTTCCTTCCCATTAATTTTCAAACTTGATTATCTTGATTTCAACACTACTAAAAGAGTCATTAAGAGAAATAATGGAAAAGAATTGTTCCAGTGCCAGTTCATGCTGTCCTCTTCCATAAGTCACTCTCCAACTTTAAACACTTCCATTTGTAGCTATGATATTTTTGACCTTTATGATGTTTTTAAGCCTCTTTAACCATCAGCAGTAGACTGACTACTGAGAGATTTTTCCTCCTGCATAGTCTGAGTGTCCATATAGAAGAGCCACTGCAAGAGGAAATAAATCTGAAACAATCCTCCCCTCTTGCAAAGTGAAAACCTCATTATTATGTCTTTAGCATTAACATGGCAAGTGTAAAGCTACAGACTAAAGGCGTAGTATGTTGCACTTACACAAAAACATGCAAATTTCAGGCCAAACAAACAGGGATCCTTCTTTCCCCTCTGCTCAGGTACCAGCCCACAGGGAAGGGCCCCTCCAGAAAGGAGGAGGAGTATCCTGGAACAATGACCAGCACACACCTCAATTCCCCACCTTGCAGATGCACCTCTCCATAGTGTCAGCAAACAGTTTTTAAACAGATATGTCTCCTAGAAGTTTTCCATATGTGGTTTTGCATTTCACAAAGACCACAAGATTTTCTCTCCTGATAAAAATTACAAAACTCTCCATTCAAGTCCGGCAGCAGCCAGGGTCTTTCAACCAAGATGAGGAAATGCTCATTGAAGAGACTGGGTGCCTTTAAGACAATAACAAAAGGAGAGGGGTGGTAGGAACTGCCAACTATTTTCTATAGATTTGTATTTAAATATTTAAAACAACTTACTTTGACCAAGTTATAGTATTTAAAACTAGAATATTAATGAGAAAAAAGAATTCCAAATAAATTATGGAAAGCACGTGCACACCAGAAGCTGTTAATTCACTCCAAAAGTACATAATTGTACAGAATATACAGACTTGGGGTAAAGCAGCATTTCAGGTTGCTTCTGCATACAACAAAATGAACCAAGTTTCCAGCCCAGGAACTGGCTTGTAGAATTGCTTTGAACAAATTAAGCTCCATTCTCTGCCCCACTGCTGTGTGGACCATCTGGGGTGATCTGATATTTTAAATTATTTTTTTATAAGTTGAGTTAAAATATATTGCTCCCAAACCCAAAGCTTTTACAGGTGAAGTGGAAAGGAAAAAAAACAAGAGGCAGAAAAAACTTATTTTTTATTTCACTGGGAAAGGCAGAATTGTTTTATTCTGCCTATCGCACTTGCTGGCTGTTTTCTTTTTCACCTGTGAAAGCAGTTTCTGTAATAGCTATTCAGTTCTTGTTCCTCAGACTATGTAGAGATTTGTTTAGTCTTGGATAAGTGCCCAAAACATTCTCCTAACTATTCCAGTTCTATTGAGTCTCGGAAAAAGCGCTACATGTATCTTTTCAGAATTTAGGTCTTTTTATTTCAGTCTCAGATGAAAGCACACAAAGCTAAACAAGGAGAAAGGAAAGTGATCTGAACTACACAGAGTTAAAGAATGGCTCGTTTAGAGCCTGGCTGGAGTTCTGGATGAATGACCATCTCAACTTTTGCCTTATTCCAACAATTTTTCCAACAATGTTTCAACCCTGGGTAACCGAAATTCTAACTTTGGCCGAGTAAAAGTGGATTATGACGATATTACATTTAAAGAAAGAAGAGATGTATGCAAAACTGTTATTTTTGCACTGAAAGTCAACAGCAACTATCAGCAGTGACATGAGAGATGGGAGCAGTCTCACATCAAACAGAAAAGTTTTCACCTTAAACTTGGTGTAAAACTTAAGCAATTACAACATAATTCAAACTTTTAAAAATATGAAGTCTCTCAATGGCTAGCATTCTAAAACACTAATAAGATTTTTTTTGTTTTTCCTTCATGGGGCACTTCTCACTAGAGGTATTTGGTGGGTGATCTGGGCTATCCCCAGAGCCAACCTGTCTGTGAGTGCAAGGCAAACGTCACAGGAGTCAGCAGCAAGCCAGCAGGCAGAGTAGTACATTGTGGTCACAAGCAATCTCTCCAATATCAATCATCCTTCAAACAGGAGAAAAAAATACCTTGTTCCCATTAATAAACATAAGTTTGTTTTCAGATGAAATCCCCCCTTATTGCCTCAAAACAACTTCTAAGAGCCCCAGGTTGCTGTTTGGGTTAGCAGGTATGTCCTGGCTGCAAAACAGAGAGGTCTGCATTGTGATTGCTTGCATTTGAAACAGTTGAACAGCAAAAGACAATGGGCCTCCCGGACTATTCACTTATTGGTAATGTTCATTCATGCTTTAAAAAGTTCCGTTTGTTCTTGTACATCTTTCAGATTCTCTTTTCACAAAATATCAGAGTGGTCATTTGTCTGGATTTTAAATTATCTACTGCTGAGCAGGAGGCTCATAAAATCCCTGCTCTCCATTTACATGCCTCTACAAAAACACTCCAGAGGAGGAGAGGCCTATCTCCCCAGGATACCTGCTGAAGCACTTGTGTGGGAATGGAATAAAATACTCTGTTAGAGCAAAGGTTGAGTTTGAAAAATGCTCTTTTAATAGCCTCTTCCACTTGAAGCAATTAAAGCAATCCAAGTATAAGTTCCACTGTATCATCTTCCAGAAGTAGCAAATCAAACAAAATCTGAATAGTCCTGTATGACACTGGAAATCAGAAAGTGGAATAATTTGTGTTATGCACCTCATACACTGTCCAGAAATCATAGGAGGGAGTCAAGAATTTTAAATCTCTTGAAAGATATCTCTGAGCAAGTCAGCCACACGCTGTACATCTCTACCACATGTGATCACCACCCACAGGAACCAACTCAGTTATGCTGAGACAATCTGAAGCAAACATCTGACTTGTGTCATGTTTATGCCATGATGGGGAATGTGTTTGAGCATGGACCTGGAGCAGTCCACCTCACTGAAACGTTGGTTTTCTTGCTTTCGTCAGCCCAAAGCTGCTTTCTCCAACCTGAGCCCTTGGCAGCACAGCCAGAGCTACAGGAGGCACCCGGCCCTCTTCTTGCTTGCAGGAGTAGCCACAGCCTTGCTATTGCAAAAACTGACATTTTTAAAAGGTCTATGAGATGAGATATTCACCTTTTTCCCCTCAATTCCCTGCTATGCTCCCTGTTGAGAGCATCAAGCGATACTCTCACAAGGCCATGTCCACCCCTGCAGTCCAAAGTAACTCAAGTACCCTCAGGTGTTTTGGCTGGGCTCAGGTAACTCTCCTGTACCAGAAAGCCCAGAAAGCCCCAACACCTCCAGCACAGTGACCTGCTGGGGGTGCTTTAGTTTGTGGCACTAAGTTCAAGGTGTCTCCAGTCAATTTTCCCATATGCCCTTCCCTGCCCAGTCCCACTCTCATGATCAGGGCTTGGATTAGCAGTGTTATTTGCTTTAATTGGAAGAGTCCGTACCTTCAACTCAGACAACCAAGAGCTGTCCCAGCTTCATTTGTAAGAGAACTCAATATAAAAGAGAGTCAATCAGCTGTATAAATAGAAGGAAAAACCCAGTGTAACTCTAACAGTTGCTTTTCTAATAGCTGGCAAATTCAAATGTAACACAATCCTCCAGGTGGTATTCCAGGAACTATATTTGAGAAGAATTTGCAACCAGAAATTTATTTACTGTTAATTGTGAATCCTGCCAAGGTACCAGAGACTGAGCAGAGACTGCAGGGAAGCAATGTAACCTTTGTTTCAAGTGCTGTGGGTGTATTACAAGTCACTGAATGGGTGCCAAGGAGAGGAATGTTTCCAGGCAAAATGACAGAAAATCCCAACAGGGTTAGGTATTTGGTTGATTTGGAAAATTAGATCATTAAAAACTCAGGTGGTTTGAGTGATTTAAATATTAAAAGAAGAGAGGGAGAAATGAAATGCAACCGGAAACAAGAGCAATGACAGACACTGGAAAGGAGCAAGGAAAAGCAGATGCAATAGCTCAAAATCACACAAAAAGAGAAACAGGAACAGATGGATTTCCATAAAGAATAGAAAAATCTCTATGTTTATTTTCATTTGAAGCCAGTGGAAGAAAGAAGTCCTAAAGGCATTGGAATAGTTTAATTTTCAGAGCTGGTCTGGTTGACATTTTCTTTTGAACACCAGATTAAATAACACAACTCAGCTAACAGCATCTTGGCTATAAATGCTATGGGGCTAAAGACCAGATAAGCAGCAGCATTTAAAGCCTTTTTTCCTACGCAAATAAGTGCTGGTAAATACTATCAACATACACATATTTTTGAGTAAGATGAAAACAAAAAAATTGTTGACTGCTCAAGTCCTAATCCTGATGCCAACACCTGACATACATCAGCCTGAGATTTATGAGATGATGATTCCAAAGATGTCCTAAAAGAGAGAAATTAGAACCTATAAACACATTTAACTAACTGCATGCCATTATTCATTACTTGCAGTAGTGTTTGAATTTCTCGGAGTCAGGATCCCTGAAGGTGAAACGTGAACACACTGACACAACCGTCAGGGTACTTGAACTTCTTCACCTGAAGCCTCCATTCTCAAAGGCAACAAACTGGCAAGAATATCAGTTCCCATATTAAGATTAGACTACAGGCTTCAAAGTAACATATAAAACTTTCAGAAAATACTCCAAAGATCAAGGTTCCTCAGCTCTTCACAGGGAAGCGTCAAACACTGAAAATTTAGATGCACATTTCAACCTGTATATGTTTCTGTCATTTAAAATTACTTAAAGCTGCATTATTTTAACTTTTGAAGTTTGCAGTAATACAAAAGTGCACACAGTGAGCAACATTTTCTGATTCAATAAAGAAAGAAAATTAAAGTAAAATGTTAAGAAATAAGGGACCAACGAAATCAATCAGCCAACCAAAAACAGTAAAAAAAGAGTGAGGCCTCAGAGAGAAAGAGATTTTGGGAATGTTGAACATGTCACAGCAACTCTGAAGTCACCTTTGGGTGCACCCATGCTGTACATTTGCAGCTTGGAACCAGAATATATCCAGCACCACATGTCTGATATAGGCTGGGACACCAGTGAAGCCCTGAAGAAGCTGGTGGATATTCCACTGGGAAAGCAGGTCCATAATGAGCCAGTTCCATGGAAAAGGATCTAAATTTTATTACCATTTTTGAGTCCAGAAAAGTTTTATACTCTAATATGTCTGCAATAACGTCTGATATATCTGACTTAAAGGACAGAATTGTAATAAAGTTAGAAGCGTACAAAACTGCAGAAAGGACAATTTAAACTGAAGCTCTCAACATTAACATCCAGGTTTTGAGTGTTCAAAAGTGAGCTGTGAAACACCAGAAAATTGAGGCCTTTGCTAAATGTCAACCAGGGGAAATGTGACTTAGATTATTAGAGAGTCAAAGAATATAATACACAGTAGATCACTTCAGCTCTGGCTAATTACTAAAGGCACCAGTTCATTACACTGCTGTAAGTGTATCTAATTCAGTTTGCTCTGCAGTTCATCTATTATGTCTTTTTTATGTGTTCCTGCACTGGCTGTTGCTGTGTACAACCTGCTCTGAAGGTGCTTCGCAACTCCTGCCGTTTCCACTCAGCAAGCCCAGAAACTGTGACTGAAGTTTGCTCAGTTTCAAGCTGATTTCCAATCAGCAAGAGCAAGAAGGAAGGAAAAAAAAAAA